>OMLM01010589.1:0-24340 GCA_900302695.1 Helostoma temminkii
TGACGCCAGGCCTCCATCCCCATGACTTCTGACCCAGCATGTTGCAGCTGTACCAGTTCAGTGAGCAGGCAAACTGCCAGGAAAACTAGCCGATGTTTAAGGTCCAACCCACTGGCAGCGATTGACAACAAAGTCTTTTTGCTGAAAAGCTGCATTATGAAATAAATAGGCCGCTGTGAAAAACTGTATTATGAAATTAAATCTGACTCGGAATTAAATAAAATGTACCTGGAAAAAAATGCAGATTTTTAAAGAAGAATGAAAAATCATATCATTATAATGATCTGAAATGTTTAAAAGTGTTGAATTACTCCACAGTTTTGTTGTCACATTGTATAGTTATCTCTTTTCTCTCATTTATTCACATACTTATTTATTTCATAATGTCCTATTTATTTATTTCCATTAAATTCTGCCCTTGATCAGGACAGTGAATAGTCAATAAATAAGTGCATTAAACCAACTATGATTTTATAGGTTAACTAAAACTAATAAATTGTGTCAAAGGACCATTTTGTAAAATGTGTCAGTTGATGACATCTTTTAGTTTTACTGCTTTGAGCTGCTGTTACAAAGTTGTTGTTTTTTTAAAATATATTTATAGAACAGCTCAAAATACCTTCCAAGATGGATCCTGTCTTGACTGTAAATTATACACGAAGCAAGTAGCTGGTTAGAAGAACAATTTCAAATAAATAGAGTAAGTAAATATGTATAATGATAAATGTCTAATTTAGTGAAAGCCATCAATTAGACATAGAGTAGAGTTTATTACATGTTAAACTATTAACAAATACAACAGACATTCAAACAGAGTTATCAACAACAAATACCACCAATACAATTTATTATGTGAAATTATACATATAAACCAAATTAATTGATATTTATGACAAACTGCAATTCACAAATAGCAATTAATAATATAACCTCTGACATATCAGCTGAAATCATTTCAAGTCCCCTCTTACTCCTCTACCCCTGGAACTGTCGAAGCAGTATAGTAGATAATTTATTGCAGATTTTGTTGTAAAATTCAGCATTGTTCAGTCTCACAAACCTTTAATATAAAAAATATTGTGAGCTATATAGTGAATACAAACTGAACATCATAATTAGCTGTAGTTGCTGAACTCAAAATAAAGGATCATTGTCAGCTTTCCATGGTTGGCCTGCAGCTGGCCTGAAACGGTCCCGTCCCCAGAGGCATGGCAGCTTATGATTGACTCTCATCACTGCAACACTGGTACAAGAGTCAGGTTTGCGGATGATCTCACACCACTCTGGGTAGTCCACAGGTTTAGATCCACTGTAGGGAAGAGTTAGATTCAAGGCTAAACTCTACATTTGAATATGTTTTTGCAGTGTGTGTAAAATGGTAAAACAAACTCACTGGTCACAGCATCCTACTCCAAACGGCTCCATACAGACACACTGGTAACAATCACTGGTGATCCAACTCTCTCCTATTCCATACACCTGCCCCATGTGTTCACAGCTCCCTGAAAATGAGACATATTAGTCACTGTGACCTGTGCAGCAGTGGAAGAAGTAGTCACATCACTGCTTGGGTAAAAACAGAGGTTCTATATGTATTCATTATACTGCATATGATATTATGGTTTAATTATATTACAGTTTAATTATCACAGGTATAATAATGTGCAAGCAGCAATTAAATATTGCAGCTGGTCTCAGTGAAGCTAAATAGAAGAAAATTATATACAGTTTAATCTACAACAATGTATCATATAGTTAATTCAGCTAATTTGCTTAAGATTTAAAAAAAAAATGGATGTTCATGAAACGTAAATATACACCTAATACATGAACTTAAGTAACACCTATATGAGTCAGTGTATAAAAACAATCCATATGTGCATTGTACCTTTGGTATTGAAGAAACACTCCCCACTGTTATGTACAGAAAAACATGGTACACTGATGCTCAGGAACAAGATTTCAGCCAAAAGCGCTGCCACTGCTGAGTTTGCCATAACTGAAAAAATAAACTGCACAGGTTAAAAAAATCAAATATTTCCAAAACACATAACCACATGAGAGATATGTCAAGTGATGAGTCTTACCTGTGTTGATTCACTTTCAGATTTTCCCTGTTGACTTCTCTTGCTTTTAATCACCTTCTCGTTGTTTTATTTATTTCCTCTTTTTCCCTTTTGGCTCCTCGTATCTCCTCCTCAGCACCACACTTAAACTGGCGCACTCTCCCAGTGGTCTCAGATATTTATACTACACCGTGTCTTTGTCTCTGCACTCGTTTCTACTTTCTTCATCACTATTTGCCCATTCTCTGCTCCCCCCACCTCTCACTAATTGCTTTTCTATATCTGCACATACACATACATTGTGTGCATTATTACAATGTTCGTCATTCTCTTTGCACTGATCCACAGAGATTGCCCCAGAGTATACAGTGTGCACTCTTTCAGATAACATTTTTTCAGGGTTTATCTTTTGACCCTATCAGTAGATCACGCTGGTGACACCATCCATGGGACAACCAGCCATTGTCACAGCTCAAAGATGTGTGAGCTGTGTGTATACAACTATAAACCATAACCTTTGACTCCTGCTCAGCATCCAGATGCATCATTTGTTCATTTAAAAAGTTGTTGCTTTTAATGTAAAATTCTGAATTGTTCAGAATTTGAATAAAGATCCCAATAATGTTTTAAATTATTTCATTTTCCTATCTCTCTTACAACTGACTAGTAATCACATTTGCTGATGCGCATCAGTTGCTTAATTCAATTTTATATGATATCATTAATGCATGATCATACAAATTCCAAGAGTCCAAATATAGTTTTACATGATTCAGTGAGTAATTTTTTTTATTTATTAAAACTCTCTTTGCCAGGCTTTTGTGTTTTTCAGGAGTGGGGTGGGTGGGTAATTTGTGTTGGAGAATGGGTTTCAGTGTTGCCTTTATGCTGGGATTTGTTTAAATAAACCAACCTGAGTCCTCTGATAACATGACCTTAAGTGAACATGCACAGACACACACACACAGATTTGTTTGTGACTTATGAGCAGATTTCACTGCCCAGAGGCTTACTCTAACTTTACCCTCCGCGGTTCATCTTAGCTCACACTAACAGTAACAGCAAACTAAATCTGACATACGTATCTGACATTAGACAATTATCTCTGACTAAAATTAGTTCTCAAACATGACAACAGAACAGATGAACTACAATGGCTAATATAAACCCTGATGCCCTCTAGTGATGCAGCATAGACTTTGTTCTGACTGTGTACCTCTGTGCTCCTGTTCAGTGAATTTGCATTAGATTTTGTAAGATGACATCAGTACACCCCGGCCTGTGGTCTAGTATCCACATTACAATTTACTTCTGACGTAAAAATGAATATGCCATTTTTCTCATTTGTGGGTTGCATTTTCGTTTAATTAATTTGATTAGAAAGATTATTTCTCACATCAGTGCTTCTCATTCTCCAACATATTGTGCACATTAGGATGTAACTTCTTATGCTTCCTTTGAAAATGGACAATTATATAATAGAATTTCATTAGGCGAAAGCCCAAAAGCAACTTCTCTTCATGTAAAATCAGTCAATTAACTATAAAAATAATAATTAAAGAACATTGTGTCAAATGTTTGAGCAAATCAGGTCGAGCAGAAAAGTAGTGAATCACTGCAGATGGTGTGAATACGTCATCAGACTTTATTCATCTCTTGAATGCATTCAAAAAGTCATTATATGCACATAGTTTTGAAAAAGCCTGCTAGGTTTAACTGTAAAATGAGAATGGCACACTGTTATCAGGCAGTAGAGAGCAGAAAACATATGTAGAGCGATATAACTGACATCATCCTGTTCTGGTAAGACTGTTATCAGGTTTCTCTGTGTGGTGATTCCTGGTGTTACAAAACTTTAGTGCCTGTTTGCTTATGAAGTAAGATGTATTTGCACACTTAGAAAAAAAGTGTAGCGTATGTGTGTCAGTTACATGTACACACTGAAACTTGATATTCATTTAATTTTTTTAATTTTAGTACAGAATATAAAGCCAGCTAACAAAACATGAACTTAAACACAAACATTTTATCTGAGACACTGTTGTACACGTTATTTATAGACAAATACTACTATGGAGTAATATTTTATAATATTTAGATAAAAATGCACAAATTGTGATGTTTGCTGCCCAGAACTATTTACCTGAACATCTGACTTTCTGTTTTTCCCGCGATGCAACACAATCATCAGAAGTCAGTGCCAGACTCTGTAGGAATATGTCTGATATTTAGTTGACATGATAAAGCACAAGAACAACCGAATATCAAACATATCACACAGCCTCTAGCCAGTCAGAGCCTCAGCAGACTGCAAAAGCCTGTAGCACAAGAGCACAACAGAGACAATGCAGAGTGAAAAAATAAGATAGTGACAGATAAATATTAGAAACAGCCAGTTTGTTTCAGAGTCAGTGTAGTGACTAGAGCACATGTGTAAAACTGTGTCATGAAGAAAGACCTGAAAAACCTGTCCAACGCAATAGGGGTACTTCAGATGAAAGGCCGTGGTCACAAGGAGTCAGTAACACAAAGACACTGATGGCATTTGATATCATCTGTGTGGTTTCTTTTCACTTCAGGGCTGATGGGAAACAGTGGAGACTGAACGTGAGCGAAGGAGAGGCAAGATTTACAAGACAAAACACTCAATCATACTCTCAGCAAACACAACATCACATGCAAATACAAACACAGGGTTACTTACCAGCTCTCTTTATCCTCACATGGCCTTGCGCTGTATCAGAATGAATCTTGGCAAACAAGTGGGCAAGCAAAAATAAATAAAAAAAGCAAACTGAAAAAGTTTTTTAAAGGAGATTCACAACTAATTGTGAAATATGTGTGATCTATGATCAGCATGTATGAGTGTGTGAGCAATTCTTCACTGAGAGAGCATTTATATATACAACCCTGTGAGTTTGGGGGGACCACCTACACACACTCTTTCAGTAACACACACACACACACACACACTCATTGACTCATGTAATTAGAGGTATATTGATTAGATGCTGTGGCCTGCAGCCTTTCCTCCCCACATTAGCCTGATCAATACATGTGATGTTCATCCTGCTGTGAATTCTTTCCCACACATACATAGATGACCGCTGATGCGGAGTGAAATAACTTTCAGTTATTGCCTGTAGGGAGGACAAATGTGAACACATGGCGGTCATTTCACTGAATGCTATTGCATCCTTCAAATTCTAAATATTTAAACAACTATTAACATATACAGCATATGTTGATAATAAGCTTGTGCATTTTTATGATAATCTTCTTAATAAGAAAAGGAAAAATAGTAAACATGTACTGGGGAGTAGCATGATAAAAACATGCAAATGCAATATATAATTAGAAAAACCAAAGTAGTCTTTCTCAGTATTCAAGAGCATCTTCATGTGGCATAAGAGACTGACCTTAAATTTTGAATTTTCATATTTTCCAAAGATTGTTAGAATGAGGTGTCATAATAATTTGGTTTTGGATATGCTCTGGTGAAACAGTCCCAGCAGTCAGAAATGGCAGCCTGTCGTGACTGTTCAGATCTTCCAGGGTTTTTTTCTACCTACCTTAGCATCCTGAAAAGAATTTGGATATAATGAAAATTAAACACTGCCCTTCTTGTAAGTTTTATGTTTGTGTTTTTTTGTGTATTTGACACAGGTGACAAAGTATAAGTTGTGAAATTTCACATAAAATGGTCATAAAATCAGTTTGAGTCATCATGTTAGATATAAAATACTAATGCTAAACACTAAACTAAATGCTACACTAAACGTTAAGGTGAAGTCTGGCTGTGACTGTGAGTAGGTGATGATGTTATCACATCATCAGCCACTTTGTTTTTAATATCAAAGAGAAGCAAGAAGCATTTAAAACAAGTGGACAAACACACTGTCAGAATGAAAATGAACGTCCAGTATTGTGTATGATTCAAAACCATTTACCATAACATAACAAATAATGTACCTTTACTAATGTAAAGGTACTTTATATGTTGTTTTAAATCTCTGTATACACCCATATCAGATTAGCTGCGACAGCTCTAGTTTGTGACATCAGTCGAACTGACTGTGGCCCCTCTGCTGTCTCTGTATCCTCTCCTGGTATGATGCTGACCTTGTGAGCCTATTGGGGCGGAATGATAGCCCTCTGATTGCCTAATTGTGAGCCTGGGGGGAGTATTTTAATCTCTAGCAGATGGAGGGAGGTGTGAGGCTAAGTTAGAGATAACAGTGTATAAAATGATTGTAAAACGAATCATTTGCATGACCTAGTATTGTTTATACACAATCTTTTGTTGCACTCCCAAGTGATTTTATAGCCATGGTTATCTCTACTTAATCTTTGATTTACAAGGTATGTTTTCCCAGTTGGAGAGAGAAAATGGACAGGGAAAACAAAAGTTTAGAACACAAACCTTATCTTTCCTATGACCAAAGAAAAGGCTTTTGCTGTACGCTGCAGAATTGACATTAACTCGGCATTATAACAAAATGACCACAAAGACAAAAAATCTTCAGGTAAAAATCACATTAAGTTAAAAATGTTCATGCAATCCAGTCAAGTTCATTATGACTTCTGTGCAACTGCCTAAATAAATAAAACACTGTGGGACCTCCCACAGTGCAAAGCACAAACCTGCAATATCCTTGATTTACGGTAAGTCAAACTGGAGACTTTTATTGCATGCCACTCCTTTCATTTCTTCCTTCATTATCAAAAGCTCTAATAAAAGCATGAATATCTTGCCAGAGTACTTCAAATTAAATTACATCATCAACTTCACACAGGGAGTCAACATGACAAATACCTGTCCACAGAGCAAAAACAAAATGAAACAACAGTCACAACACAGACTGCACAGACAGAGCTTCACAAGGACACCGCAGTGACATTTATAGGGAATGACAAAGTCTTTCGGTTATGTGATTGGTTTGTACCTTGGTCTTTCGCTCTCTCTCTCTCTCTCTCTCTCTTACACACACACACACACACACACAAACATATTTGTGAGGACACTCATTAACATAATGCATTCCCTATCCAGAGGTAGGCAACCCTGGTTCTAGAGAGCTGGAAAACAAGCAGGACTGCGGCTCTCTAGCACCATGGTTGCCGACCCCTGCCCAAGCCATTTACCCTAACCATCACAACTAAATGCCTATTCCTAAATGTATCTGAACCAAAACCTGATTCTAAAATGAACAATAAAACCCAGTCTCAACCCCCAAATCACTCTATGAGGTTGTAAGGACTGGCTGAAATGTACTCATGAGGCCAAAATGTCCACATTAATGAAACAGATGTACAAACACAACACAAAAGCCATGAGGCAGGTTCACAGTGGCAGAAAGGGTTAACAATGATAATTTAATAATCTACTTAATCTACTTAATATGAATCTACTTACTATACTAATACTTTTTAGCATTGTGAATGGAGGAGTTATCCAACAGAAGAAAACACTTGATGAAAACTAAAAGGCAAAAAGAATAGTGTACTGCAGGGAGACATCAATCAGACATGCTTGGTGCTTATTGAACAGTGACAGTGAAAACAGACAGTTTACAATGTTTTGTTTCTCTTTCTGGTTCAGAGTTGCAGTATATGTGTACATCATGTGTATGTACAAACCTCATTTCCTGAAAACATAGTTGGGGCTTTTTATAAAATACAATAAAAAATCTGTTAATTAACTGAAATTTGTTTAGTGTTCAGTGTTTTCACTGATCAACTTGTAATTTGTAAATATAGGCAAATTTAATTTGATAGCTGCAACACACTCAACACAAAGAGGGGCTGATGCTAAATAAGTAATAAATAAATACTGTAACTGTACTCATTAATACCATAAGACAAGCTCATTAAGTATTTCAGTATTTCCATTTGTGTTTACCTGTATTTTATTTTGAAAGTGTGCTTTTATTTTGAAGGCGCTTTAAGAAACCCCCTATGTCAAGAAACAAAACTTAAGTATGTGTTTGTTTTGTTTATATTTTACTTTGGTAGAATGTTATTGTTTTACATGCTATGCATGGTGTTATATGTAATAAGTAATTCAAGATTGTATCTGTTTTATGTTTTGTGTTAGTTTTCATGATGGTATTGGCGAAAGAGAGAGCAATAAACATCTGTCATAAATACAATATTAAAGTAGCACCATTCTGGATGCTTCAAAAATGGACATGCCTCTGTCTTAACTTTAAGTGTTATATGTATGTACCGTATATATACACTCACTGGCCACCTCATTAGGTACATCTATAAAACCCAATGCAATCCAAGACAGCAGACCTGTCGTGAATTCTACTTTTACAAAGTTTATAATTTTTTAAGTTGGAACTATCTGAAAGGTGATAATTCTTATAAATATGTATTATTGAAGTCAAAGTGGGTGGTGGAAACATACTGAAGTGCATTATATTTAGAGGAGGTCATAACGTTTTGGCCACCCAGATGAAATAAATGAAGGGGCCAGAACATTAGGAACACATGCTAATATAATGCTCCTCAAGAATGACTGTTTGTCTTTCAGTCACACTTTTCTGACAATCATTACCTGTGCAACCAGGACACAAGTTAGTGGATATTTCACAACTGCGTCAGTAAGGCCCCACACCCTGACTATTGTCTAGACTATTGACAGAACATTCTCACATAGCATTTGATCCTGAAAGAATAATGAGAGGTGTGTGTGTGTGGTAATCTATAGGAGTATAGACAGGCCTTTAAGATGTATCATTCATAACAAAGATGTCATTCATAATCATGATGTCAAGGAGATAAATGTACATAATGAAAAACTGCTTGCAATAAAATCAGCATATTTCTACGTTATCGATAATACTTCTGCCACCACTGTTGAATTAATAAAAGACCTTCACAGAGCATTGAAATAACATATGCATGTTCATACTCAACATCAACAGTTTATTTTATTGGAAAATATTTTTATTTAATTTAAACTCAAAGTTACACAGACATAAGGACATTAATGGCTGTTCTAAAGCAGCTTCAGCAGCTGTATTTATTTTCTTTGGGCCATAAATGCAAAGACAATCATGGCAGATGGGTGACAGAAGTCCTTTTTGAGAGTGATTGAGAGACCAACAACATGAGGCTGAGGTGAGAAAAAGCTGCCCGTCTCCTCTCATCACTCTTCTAAACAGTTTCCTACATTGCCTTTGAGTTACCACAAACATGCATGAGGTTTGATACTAGCACAAAATATAAAACTTAAATCATTACTACAAAATTCTTCAGCAATCCTCCCTCCCCTCCCCCACACACAAACCATCTGCCCTACACCAGTATGCATCATCATCATCATCCTTCTTCATTTTTGTTGCATAAAAATATATATAAAGACAATGCAAAAGGAATTCATTTGTGTCACAGTTAATAAGAAGTCCTACTTTAGTTTCATCCTTGTGCCACGTGACATCACACCAATGCGATGGGTCAAAACAGCCTCATCTCTTCTTAGGAGCCTCTGCCTTAGCTTCTTCTGGCTTAGGGGCCTCTGCTTTAGGCTCCTCTTTTTTAGGAGCCTCTGCCTTAGCTTCTTCTGGCTTAGGAGCCTCGGCTTTTGGCTCCTCCTTTTTAGAGCCATCCACAATGCCACACAACTTGCTTTAAGAGAAAGTTCAACCATAGAAAATGTAGTGAGTGCACAAAAATAGTTATACATGTTCAAATGCATGCTGCAGAAATATTCTGCAGTCCACTAAAAATAGTTATTTATCATACCTTCCTTCTTGGGAGTCTTTTTTCAAAAAGCCACACACCGCACTCCGGGCTGCCAGTTTCTGTTTCAGTGTGTCTGCTTCCGTTTTCCAGCTGGCTTTTTCCTTCTCCATTACAGCTGTTAAATGTAGGAATTTTACAAATTGAAAGGGAAATAAAAATCCACTCTGTTATGCCAGCATGCCAATGTTTACATAATATACTGTGCATAAAAAAGACCAGAACATGCACAGGCAATACAAATAAGGTTGTGGTATTGAGGTGTGTAGTTGAAAACAATGTTGGGGAAGATAATTTACTTTTCAAGCTTCAATTACATCACAAAGGAATAAGTTCATCTACAGCAAAGCTATGCCAAGATGACATGTAGTTTAGTTAACTGAAGTTAACTAGTTAACTTAACAAAATATTTTCTTAATCTCTTAATAAACATCACAATCATCTTGGAGTTTCAGGCCCATACAGTATTACTTACATTTTAGATTATTCAAATCTGTCTCCAATTTTGCCGACTCATCTTTTGGAGTTTTCTGTAAAATAAAAAAACAATGAGCTACACAAACCTGAGTTTAGAGAAATCCTTACCTGCAGCTGTGCATCTTCAAACAACTTCATTGTGAATTCCAGAGTAAATATTTGATTCTACTGTTGAACAGGATCTGCATACAACATAGATCTACAATACATCAGTTTTACGTCATCAAGTATAAGGATAGGCATTCTTCCTCCTGTTATGTCAAAGATTTTTTTTCATCTACCTCTCATACTTTGTCACACTATGTTTTTGTGTGTCTTCTTATGGATCGTGTTTTCTTCAACTAAATACTTGCAAATCACTTTATTCCGTTGTGAAGCCACTATCAACACTGTATGGGCCACTCATAAGTGAATGGTGGTCTTGTAAATGCACATTTTATTTTCCTATGAATAAAAAACCCAGATCTATAGGACCATAATCTGACTATCCTCCCTTGTTGGCAGTTCTCCATGTGCTTGACCCAGCAGCAGAGGTACATTTATTTAGTAATAGACATTGATGCATTTATTGATATATTTTAAAGCAGTGAGGATGCTACTAGTGCATGAAAATATCAGCAAAACGTTGCATGTTAGTGCAGGAGGACTTAAGAGTTGAATCACAATAGAAGGCAGTTCGTACTAAAGTTTTTATGTATCAATCTGTAGGAATTTCTTTTATAAGACATACATGTACAGTCATGTACCAACGTTAGTAGCCCCTCTTTGAATTCTATATTTTTTTATGTGTAAAAACACAAGTTTAGGTAAGTGTAGCAGGTCTTAGTCTTAGGCAAATATGACCTCAGATGAACAACATAACTTTTTTTCCCCACTGTGATATTTAACTAAAATTACAAAAAAAAAAAAAAAAAAAAAAAAAAAAATGGAGTAGCCCCTTACTGTTTCCTCCCTTGATTAATTGATCAGCAGCAGGTGTGCAGACACATATAGAAGCAGAGGTTTTACCAGTTTGCTGATCGGGAGCATTCAGGTGTGTGTTAACACAATGCCAAAAGGAAAAGACATAAACAATGGTCTTAGAGAAGCAGCTGTTGCTGCACAAGATTATTCATGAGTGGAAAGTTAAAGTCCATGACAGCACAATTATAAGAGCACCGAAGAGAACAGTTTGTTTGGGAAGGTGGCCAGTAGAAAACGTCTTCTGTCTAAAAACAACATGACTGAGGTTTGCAACAATGCATCTGAACAAACCACAAGACTTCTGGAACAATGTGTTATGGACCGATGAGACTAAAGTGAAGTTGTTGGACTTTAATGTCCAGCGCTATGTTTGGCAAAAACCAAAGAGTATTTCAGCAAAAACACTTTCATTGTTACACACAGTGTTAGAGAGATGATGGTTTGGCCTTGTTTTGCAGCCACAGGACCTGGGCACCTTGCAGTCATTGAGATGTCAGGTCTGTCTGACAGCTAAAGTTTGGTCAAAACTGGGTAATGTAACACAGTTATCCAAAGAACACCACTAAATCTACATCAGAATGTAAATAATTCAAGGTTTTAAAATGTCCTATTCAAAGTCCAGATCTCAGCCCAACAGAAATGCTGTGGTGGGACATTAGGAGCTGTGAACAAGCAAATGCCCCAATACCTCAGTGAACTGAAGCGACGTGAAGAAGAACAGGCCATACATGTATGGTAAAGTCACACAGGAAACGATTACTATTTCTGGTAATGGTGAATCTGTAAGCTACCAAAATCATAGGAGGTACTGCCCACATGTTTTTCCCCTTTTTGGCTTCATTGTTGAATAATGGCAGGGTGGGAAAAAAAGTTGTGATATTGTTCTTCTGAGGTTTGTATTTGTCCAATGCCATAATTAATTAAATTCAGTTTATTAAGTCAGAATTTAAAGAGGTGGCATGAACTTTGGCACATGACTAATTTTATTATAATCATAGTGAGAAATTGTTTGGTGTTATATACAGGAAATGAGTCTATGACTCCCATGAATGCCATGCATTCAGGCTAAGAGTGGCAGCAGATTAATTTACATATTCAATGGCTGCAGCAGTTTGAAAACCCTACAGGTGCATTGTTGCAGTTACTGGTATCCATATCTCTCTTACTGGTTCCACGTTCCGCAGGAAATGCCTGCTTTACCAGCAGGTGCTGATTCGTTTTCTAACTTGGTGTAACAGCTTTTCTGTGCTCTCGCATCTGTAATATCTGTAAATCCCGAACGTCGTTTAAAAGCACTTGCTGTTCATGAGGCATCTCATCAATCTGGATGATTACATATCACATTCAGTCAATTATATTATAACAAAATCTCAACTCTTATCACAATTTTCGACTCTGCTTCCGAGTCTAAACAAAGATGGCGGACATGTTTCCCAACCGCAACTGGGGAAACAGGTTAATTATTATAATTTTTTTTTTCGTGCAGCGGACGGAATACTTTTGACCCGGATGGTTAAAACCGCCTGTATGCGTTTTGAAAATATGTCTAATCCAACTGTGTTTTAAACTACCTTCAGTGTTTCAAAATTAATTAATTAACTAATTAACTTGATGGCCAGCTACTAAAGGAGCATTACACTCAATGTGATGCGAGTAAAAATCACAATTTTTTTCACAAATAGACTGAATTGCAAATAATACAGCAACAGCTATAGCCACCCATTCACTTTTTATTGAGACTACATGTAGAGTGGTTTTATGGGTCAAGTTCGTCTCAGGCCGACAGGTGTTTCTTTTAAATTGCCTTTACACTGATGCCACCTCAGATCACCTGGTTAATCAGACTCTCTGACTGAATGTTGCCCCCACCTGTCCTCCCTTGCAGGTCTCCGCTTGAACCTTTGCATTATTCGCTTTCTCTTTGAGCGTCTTCACTTCGTCCTCCATCGCTTTCAAGTTAATCTCGGCCTTTTCCAGTTGCTTCTGCGTGGCAACATTCTCGATCTCATACTCCTTCAGCACATCGTAAGTCACTCGTAGCTTGGTGTCTTGAAATCTTTTTCGTTTCTCTTCTTTTTCCTGCTCACTTTTCCGGATCTTTGTGATCCCCAGCAAAACGACGGAGATAAGTATTGCCAATGGTATGAAAATCTGGCTCTTCATTTTTCCTTATATGTTTTTTTTGGTCATGCGATTCTTCTCGATTAATGTGGATAAGTCCTCCTGCAGATGTCACAGGCCAGCGGCATTCAGAGACGGGGAGTCATCAGCCTGAACGCAAAGCTCCTCTCGTCGTCCCGGTTACATCGCCTCGAGTTTCCTGGATTAAAAATCAATCAACCAGAGAATCCGACTCACCTGCGCTCATGTATTGGTCGTTTATTGTAGACTGGCGCTGCCTGCATTCCACTGACCTGTCAGTAGAAACACGCCCTTTTTCTGTCTGGCTTCTTAAGAGCACCTGTTTAGTCCTGTTCACCTGTCTCATCTTTTTATAAGGTTATAAGCAAGTTATTATTTATTGTGACAGAGATTCCTGCTACATTTCTGCCAAACAAACTAATCCCATTTCAAACTGTCATGTTTGTTATTTCATATAATGTTATACCCTTTCAAACTTTAGTTTGATTGTGATGTGTTGTTGATACTAAAACAGCCTGGAATTAATTTTAATAATTTAAATGTAACCTATTTCAATAGGTTATATCTCACAGCCGTAAAAAAAAGTTTACTTTGTAAGTGTTGATTCGTGTGTAAAATAGTAGGCTCAAACTGATGAAGGCCTGACATTTTATATTAGAGGAAAACTGCACACGCAAAAGTCCAACATAATTTCACAAGTTCATTCCTTGGGTAAATATTTAAACGCACCAGTCAGACCAGGAAGTAGTAATGCCATAAAATAAGAGCATATCCTTTCATTTTACCAGAAACAGTCGTACTTGTACACTTTCACCAATGAGTAAACAGGTTTTTGTCATAAATGTTTACATTTGTGAATTTTTTCAAACAATAACCTATTATCCTGCTGTTTTGTGTAGCAAGAAGCAACATGATCATGGCACATGCATTTAAAACAAACAAGCGTGTATTTAAAGATTCAAATAGGCCGTCATGGAGTTTTGCGTGCCAACAGGAGAGGGACAGTCGGATGAGGAAATAGGTGGACTGTCACGCCCAGCAAGTTGAGCAGGTTTCAAACACTGCCCACAGTCACACCGAGGAGAAAACACGCATGTAGGCTGCGTTTAAGAAAGATATTAGGAATTACCGATAAGTGATCGGTAGCTGTCTGTAAAATCTGACCTCTCGTTCATCTATCTTTCATCGCCTCAGCTATGAAGCAGGTGGTCGTCTTAGTCGGCCTGAGTCTGGCTGTGATGGTGGTCATGATTTTCCAAGCCGTGCGCCAGGAACTGGACCTGCGTAATCTGAAATCCCGGATGGTGCAGAACTCGGCTGAGGTCAAAAGGAAAGAAGAATCCATAGTAGATGTGAAAAACAAAATCCAGCAGTTGAAGACAACGCTGACGAAATCCAACGCTAAGATGGAAGAGCTGAAGAAGAATAAGGCAGCAGCTTTAAAATCAACAGAGGAGTTTGGGAAGAGCCTGCAGACATGTAACACAGAGAAGGCAAGCGACACACACATAAACACATAAAAAATATTAAACATATCGCTTATTGGGATGTTCGTGATGTCAGATATTGACCCACTATTCTAGTACATCCACATATGTTTTGTTTCTCTTCACTTTTTCTTTGTATGCATATTAATTTATTAGGAAGCTGTTGAAAAGAAGAAAACCAGTTTGGCAGAGGCTATAACTAAACTCAACGGTAAGCTTTTTGTTTTACCTCTGGTCTGGTGAGCAGCTCTGTGCTGCTTAAATTGTATTTCTATTCACTAATTTTGGTCAGTCCAAAACTGATGCAGACGAGAAGAAAACAAACCATAGGTTTACTGGGTCTCCACACATTTTGATGGTCATTCAAAAGACAAGATTAGTTGAGAGCTGTCATGCAGAACCCAGGCACAATAATCTCTGGAGTAACTGTGTGTTTGCAATTACAAATTTTAAGAAACCAGCAGAAGTAGATGTGACACTGTTTTCCTACAGCACACAAAGCCTTCACTCACTAACCTGCATATGCAAAGCCACAGCTGATGTAGACTAAATCTTCCATTAACATTCCTACATCCTGAACTGGCAAAACCTGTACTTGTTTGTTCTCTATAAAGGAATGGATTTTATTTAGTACATTCTTGTGAGTAACATTGACTTTCTCTGTTAATCTCTGGATCTTCCTCAGCTGACCATCTAGAGGCTAAAAAGAAAGCAGAACAGGAAATTCAGGGTTTGAAACAACAGATTTTGGACAGAGACAAAGCCATTTGTGTCTTTGCTGATACGACAAAGGAGGAGGCACGGTAAGATCTGAAACCTGTGTAACCTGTACTCCATTCAGAGTCATGACTGTAAAACCAAGATTCAAGGCAATCATATCGGTTTCCATAATTCTAATTTAAATAATTTTCTGGATTTTGCAGGAAGCTGTGTGGAATCCCAGAAGCTCCAAAATAGCCAACTCAAACACAGACTGAACGTCTTGGAAAAGCCATGTATACAAACCAAGTAATGAAACTGATGTGATTAGAGTGCAACTTGATTTGTTATGAGAAAGCAAAAAAGTATGTTGGCTGCCTGTTCATCCATTCATAGGATAACTGGCACAAACATCAGGGGAGAAATATGTTGCATTGCGTATTTAAAATGTTATTGCATTGGTTGTATAGATCTACTTTTGTGAAACACTACTGTACACTACCTGTGTTAACAAATAAATGTACTTGTGTATCACACTGAATTAAGACCAATAGTAGATTAAAGCTATTGTGTAGCACTTGAGCCAGCCTGTCTGGGACTTAATGAACCCAGAGTAGCAACCACAAATGAACAAGATCATCAGTTCATCACAGAGGTCCTGGGTTTGAAATGAATGAACCACATAGAAGCTAAACAGTGGGACAATCATTTTTATCCTGCATGGAAATATCAAATCGTCATATGTTGCCAAAATGTGTCAAGTTTTTTAAGCTCAAATAATAAAAAATTGGTCCATGGTGCCTGGTTTATAATAAAATTACCTGGTGAAGTTTTCTGGTGTCCTGTCTTCATTTTAACATCATCTTGTACTGCAACACCATAAATGACATATTTCAAACAAAATACAAATGTTTAAATTTATTGATTTATATCACATGTTCATCTAATTTGATTGTTTAGAAAATAAAAGCTTGCTACGATGTTCCTTTATCTCCCCCTTGTGGTAAATTAGGATTAAGGCTGACAGTCTATGTAATTGTCCAACGCAGTTATCAGCTACTCAGTTTGCAAAGATTATTTACATGTTATCTATAAACTGTTTGGCGTCCTGGAGCAGTCCCCAAAATGTAGTTTTGTTTTAACGGGAACCTTTTTAACCATAAGTAGGTATGCAGGTATTACTTTCTGATAAATAACAAAGCCATTTAGTTGACTCTCACTTGATCAATACAAGGTATGTAAGGTTTTATAACTATGCAGCCTAATAAAGACCATTACTGGGCCCAAGAAAAGATCAGTTAAAGTTAACTAGAAAGCAAAATATGTATATTCAGTTTTAGCTGTTTTGGGGAAAAAATGTTCATTGATAAACAATTTTAACTAATAAAATGTTCATATGCTCACATTAAGAAAAAACAAACTGACAATTGGCATGATATTATACAAAAATATTATATTATTAATATTATGTAGCTGAAAATAATATTATTTTAGCAGGGCCTGCATGTTTTTATTATAATATGTAATATAATCTAAATGTCATCAAACAGTATTTTATTCTCATAAATATTGGATAAAAATTATATATTTTTAAAATGAAGTAAAGGTTTATTTCCATCAGTTTCTTGAAAATATTCAAGCGTATATTGTTGATGAAGATCTTTACCCACTTTAAAAGAAGTTATATGTAGCCTAGTATTTAGTTTAAATTGCTGTTGATCAACGACCAGCAATCCTTCTCTGTTTTTGTTTTGTTTTGTTATTTACTACTGGTGGCATACAGTTCTCTTTCAAAACTCCTAACACACTTCTGTTCAGTGATTTGCAGCTCTGCACGACTGTTCATTCACACAGAAAATGCTCTGATGCATCCAAAACGTACATCTCACATTACCTGTTGTACTGCATGGTATGCAACCAATTGTAAATTAATAAAGAAAAGAGGCAAATGATTAATTTATGGCTGCATGTACATTAACGCATTTTGAGGATCATCTTATCATATGAGAACTATTCCTGATATGTAATGAAATTTAACCTTCGCTTTCCAGCATGGTTATACGCAACTATTTTTAGTTTGGTTTTGTTAATAAAATCCTGTTTGTTGCCATGAAAACCTGGATGTTTACACTAATCTGCCAATCACAGTCCAAAACATCTACCACGTGATCGAAATGGCGCAGACGCAGGACGTTCTCATGCCGGAAGTGTTGATCTGATCTGATGACACATGAAAGTCACCGGTAAAACAACAGCAGCAGGACACATTGCGGCGTGTTTTTATTTTCCGAGAAAATTAAACGGCAAACTATAAAGCTGCTCGGTGTTAACTGACAAGATAGTGGTTTGTTAGCATTACGGTTCTAGCTCGTTCTGGCTAGCCAAAGTGACTAGTAGTCGTTCTAGTTGCATCATCACTTTTATTATACTCCAGCACACAGGCAGCTCTTTCTGAGTCTGTACAGGCTTTTATATTATCCTCATCACTTTAAGGAGAATATATGGCAATAAGCGTCGCTAGATTTCTGAAGGGCTTTCAGAGCCTCACTGCCCTCCCTGCCATAAGAGCTCAACTCAACCATCTCCTCCCTCCCTACGTTTCAGTCAGGACTGCTGCTTTACGGAACATGGTGGTAGGTACCGCAAAAAACTGTATGGATGAAAGTGCTTGAAATGACTGGTCGGATGTTTCTAAATGGAGTCTTTATCTCTTTGCCTTTTGATCTTGGTGGCCCCATTCGCCTTTGCTTACAGGTGTTTTCTAGTTGTAATGATGTAACTGTACTTTTCTACAGTACAACAGAAGTAGAAAATAAAAGCTGCATTACAATAGAAGCTGGGTTGACATAGAACACATAAATTATTATAATTATGATTTCCAGTAAGTAATTGGCAACTATTTTCTCAGCCCTAACAATGTTTTTTAAGATTTTCCATCATAATATAAAAACAAGTGGCTTTAAATTATAAGTTGAGGGTTTTATGCTTCTTTAAATTTGACATTTCTCAATTAAAAATAATTTCTATTTGAATAGAAATTTAATGATTTAGTCACATAAAAGTGGAAATGTTTATACACAGTTATGAGATTTTCTGTTCATTAGTATTTTGTCATTTTGTGAATTGAACTTATTCAGTTATTCTGGTCTTTAGAGAAGAGATGGGTCAGATACTGACTGGATAATAAACAACCAATATACCAAAGCAGTTCTTGGAATATTGTTTCTTTGAATCTTGTTTCAGACAGTCCTATGATGCAAGGTCTTGTATTTAACTGGTTACACTTTCTTGTTTTCTAGGCGTCATTGCCCTTTTCCCCCAAGCCCCGGGACTTTAGTCTGCCTAACCCCTCATGGGGCCCAGAAATGCTCCAATTGTATGAGCATTACAATAGCCTGTGTAAGGTGGAGACAGAGGGAGGAGAGGAACAAGGCAGTCCATGGAAGAGACTGCCAAGTTTTAATCGCTCCCTCAAGTATGCTACAGGTACTAATGCAGAGTCACTGTGATGTCTGTCTTTCTCTTTGTTTGCATTGCTGATGAAATGGAGTAATGGTACTTTTTTAAATAATCAGTTTTACAAACTACCCAGTTAGTGTTTAGTGAGGGTGTATGGTACAGTCTGGTCCTGACTTGTTTAAGTGGTCACTACCTCAAACCAGTTAGTTTGGGTATGTGGTATTTGTAATGAGCTCAAACATTTTTTGTAAACATAAACAACTTTTTGTTTGCTCAGTGCCTAACAGATTTTATACCATGATTTAGCATGATGGTGAAGCTGACGTAACTTTAATGAAGGTGAAATGATCAAATTTCCAACTTTCTCTAAGTGTCATATAAGTATAAGTTTGGTGTGTATACTGTATATATAGTATATTTGAATTAGAATTTAAAAATAACGTAACCATAACACCATGTTAACCCATTTATATTTTCTATCTTTTACATGTCCCTATTTCTTTCCTGAGCTACTATTTTAGCTGACAAATCGTTTGTTTTTTATCAGGTGGAGTGTATCTCAGCAATATTATCCAGTCAAAAGCTCGTCTTTTTACCCGGAACATGAGAAACCCAGGGGCAGCATTTGAGTATGTTGTATTTAACAACAAAGAGGAACAGAGGTGTGTGTGCATTTTCCAGGCTGGACACCTCCTTGAAGGACCACCAGGGTGAGATAACTCCTGAAGTTGTTCAAGTTTATGTATTGAAATCTGTGACCTTTATGTGCTGCTTCAGCTCAACTATACTCAGTACTAACACACTAATTTCTTTGCATTAAATTTGCACATTTTATTGTCTCTGTCATCTTTCTGATAAAGGCAAAATGTTCAAAATTAAAAGGAAATGCTACAATTACTCTAATTCAAACTGTAAAATTAATTTTAAGTTATGGATTTGATGTCTAATGGAGTGTTTGTGTTTCCAGACATGTCCATGGGGGGGCAATAGCCACTATGATAGATACTGTGACAGGGACTCATGCTTCTCAACTTTTTGAACCAGTTATGACTGCCAACCTCAACATCAACTACCGCAGGTACAACTATATATTTTTAACTAAATGCAACAATAAATATGTTGTGTAAATAAAAATGTTTTTTCATAATACTGTTTGTAGGCCAGCAGATTCAGTGTTTGTAGGTCTGTTAAGTCGGTTATTTCTTCATAGTTTAGTGTATTGAAAGACAATAGATAGGTGGTATGACATGCTGAGTTTAGGTGGTACCTTGTAAGACTGAATACTTTTATACAAAAGGCAGTACAGAGAAAGTCACAAGCGTCAGCCAGCCAGTTTAAATATTGATAGACTGCCAAGATTTCTCCTCCACCCAGATACCACAGTGATAGTAATAGCGATGCCTTTAAGTGCTTCAGAAAGCAGTGCATCTGTGCAAACTGACATCTTCATACTGCATCTTTATTATCATTCACGGTCAGTTTGTCCTAAAGAACCATTGTTTTGTCTCAAGCCCCATTCCACTGGGAAGTACAGTGTTGATTGAGTCCGTTATGGATAAGAAGGAAGACAGAAAAACATTTATCTCATGTAAAGTGACCAGCACCGATGGCTCCAAACTGCACACAGATGCAACAGGTAAGACTCATTTTTAAACATATAGCACCTATCAGATGGGACATGTGAAAGTACTGCATGTAGTTGGTCATATGTATAATTTTCTGTATTGTCACTGTTGTTTCTTTTTATGTCATGTGCAGCTTTGTTCCTGTCAGTCAGTGTCAGCCATCTACTACTGGGAAAATGACACAAATGCAGCATCTACTCAGACACTGTCAGCAAGCAGAGGTGTGTGTGTGTGTGTGAGAGCGAGAGTGTGAGAAAGAGAGTGAATGTGTGAATGTTTCATTGTTTTTTTTTTTCTTTTGGTAGTGATCTTACTTGCCAACTTATTTAAGTATCTTTAAACATGACATTGTTGACCTTTTATTGTATAAAAATAATTATGCATCTTTTCTGGACAATATTGTATTACTAACTTACAGTTATGTGAAGTGCTTTCACTTGACTACCTCAACTTAGTATTACTAACAGAACATATCTGTTAATCATTTAATGAACAAAATGTTAAGATTTATTTATTGTATTTTTTTGCAGAATTTATGGTTTTATTTAACACTGGGGCCCTTTGCATTGGGTTCATTACTCACAATGTTCTGTAGATGTACAGTACATGTTTTTTGCTCTTATAAAGCCTTACCTAAGTGTCTTGTCTAAATTATACAAGTTATTTTTGTCATCAAGTGAAACCATGTGAATAAAAATGGCCTTGTTAAGATTTTTTGTAGGTTTGCTTCTAAATGTTTAAATCTTGACATGAAGTAAATATATTGTGGATATATGGTTACTGTAAGTGTACTTGACTCACTTATAGTGTTATAGTTGGTAGAAGTCAGCACTCTGTACAAGAAATAGGGAATAAGCTAATTTGCCCAAGAGGAAAGCAGAAACAAATGTGTTATTTCTGTCTGTAATTTATGCACTGATGAAATTTATGCTCAATTTGTTATTAGGTGTTGCTCCACTATTTGTTAATATAAGATGTTAATGCGCACACTATAAGAATATCATCACTTGCAGTGGGGACATAAAAAGTTTCAAACCCTAAATCATCATCATAACAATTTTGATCTACTTCACGTGTTGGTTTGTCGCATTCGCTCAGACACTTTGATAATGTTTTTACAGTTAAATGACTGAGGTGTGCCACAGTATGCCATAATAAGTAACACCGTCCACATCACAAAGATCTATGCTGCTCTGGCAGCAACTGCAGACTGTGATGCTAAAATGGCATACATATCACAGACACCTGAACGCATATATGGTGCTATTTTAAGATATATACACACACACTATAAGTTGAAGAAACCAGTGAGTTCTTTTGATTTGTACACAAATGTAATGCTGATGTCCCTACCAGCATTTTCAGTTGCTGGTGTTAACACAAATGTTTATATTTTGCTTAACATGTTGGCTGGAGGAAAAATAGGCCTCTTGTGTATATTTTATTATGCGAACATTTCTTAGCTATATTTTCTTAAAATATTACACACCCACTCAGCATCAACCAACTTTTAATACTTAATACATAATCAGACAGAGCAAAATCCTCCGGTTCTCAACGGTCACATGCATGAGCTACAATTGCTGAGCCTTGACGTTTGTTCGTTAAACACAGAATTTACTGTAATTTAGCCAGATTCAAGCACAGTAAATAAAGAGTTTAAAATTAATCAGCTGTATTTAATGTGTTTTTATTTTGGATTAAAACCGCACATATATTTTTTAATACTCAAGTTGGTGTTGCTGAGTGAGTTTTGGTGACAGATATACAAACCCACCACATATTTAACTGCATTTATCTTGAGTTCTCACGCAGTTTGGTCTGATGTGTGGTTTCTGAGAGTATGGGCTCATCACGGTAGAGGCCTGGTGGTCTTCTGTGGGCCCCTCACATGTTAACCTCAGAAGAGTGCAGATGGAAATGCCGCCTCAGTTTCTAAAAACTTTTTGGTGTGCGTGTGTGTGTGTGTGTGTTTGTTGGGTTGTGGATGCAGGACGAATGAACACCAGCAGTTATTTTCTTCTCTTTCCCCCCCGAAGAGTCATGTGGTCAAGTTTAGTTTGAGGAAGCGGGTTGGGGGGAGGGGGGGCAGGGGCAGTTGTTTTCAACTTTCAGTTAAACCCACCTGCAACAACCTTTGTCCACCTCCAGAACTGATTTTTACTCTGATATTTGCCTCGAAGAGCAACTTCTGTTTCAAAAGTCCAATAAGCGACAGGACTTGATTGAAGTGGAAGCACCTGACAGGGTTGTGAGGTGTCTTTAGGTAAATGAAGAGTGAACAATTATTTTTTACATTTGGCTTTTTGGAAAGTGTTACGTTGGGCAGGGGATCATCTAGGAATGGGCATCCTGAATGTAATACAATGGACTCTTTAGTAAAATAGGCCAAAGTACTGAAAGAGTTTTCAATTAGGTGTCACTGGAGTAAAAATAAGTTTTTTTACAGCCTCTCATCTATGAGGCTTTTGACAGTTGGTCAGATGAATTGAGTCACTTAGAGAAATGACTGGCAACTTGTTGTTTTATGAAGTATTTTTACATGTAATAATTAATTGCTTCCAACTGTAAACTGTAATTAAAATAATTATTACACAGCCAGTCATTCCAGATTTTTGTGTGACTCTCAATGTGGGCAGGAGAAACCAGGAAATATATTAATATGTTGGAGTTAGTTTCCTCTGAAAGGTAGTAAAATGATTTAAGTATAATACATCAGGATTATACTAGAAATACAATACTAGATACAAATGTCCAGTGTAGTTTACTAATTACCCAGGTGCTGTACTTAATTACAAATGTAGGTACTTACTCTTTAGAACCTATTTTACTTTACTACAATTCAGAGGACTTCATCTGGGTTCAGCAAATCAATATTTCATGTAATCAATTGCAACGTTTTACAATAGAATCACATCTACCAAAAGTACTTATGCTGCACACACAGGATAACAGCTTTCTGCTCTGAGTACTTAGTATCAGTATCAAAGTAGGCTAAACAGGTTTGCAGTAGTAGCAGTAGCAGTTTATTGCTACACTACTTAGGATGTGAAAACGTCCTCCCCCAATGTTTTGTTGCTGCACACATCTTCATCTTGTGTGTTCGTATCCAGTGTAAGCTCCACGTCTTAGAGGTGGATTTACCACAATGATGTAAACTGAGAACATGTATCGATTATTCATCGTTTTCCATGTATCTGCAGTTGTTTGAATCCTGCCTCAATTAAAATGACGCCTCACATTATTGAATAATTCCCTTCATATTTAGCAACTTTAAATGTATGTATATGTTGCTAACATATATGAACTGATGCAGAGGTATTTTATTTGACCGTGCTTTTTGCTGCAGCAGGCCGAACGTCAGTGGAAGTTAATGTTTCCTCAATGAACTGTATTTTCTTCATTAATGTGGCGTAAATTTATGTCAGCAACATGGGATTATATTTCTCAACTGAGCACTACAAAGCAAAACCCGATCCGCTGCTGTTACATAACAGTCGGTGACATAACTCTCTCCAGCCCGGGACGACGCGGGCGCACAGGGAGCGCACGGAGGGGAGGGGGAGCCGGGGCGCACGGCTTGTGTACGGCCGGCTGGTCCAGCTGCACTCGCTCCTTGCTTCTGCCTTTGGGACAATTAAATAAATTGAAAACAACCACACAAGACGAG
>OMLM01010589.1:33186-43235 GCA_900302695.1 Helostoma temminkii
CACAATGAACAAATATGTTTCCTTTATTAATAATATCATTATGTAATATCATTCATGAAAAACTTTATAGCTTCCTGTGTACAATTACACAAAATTTATTTTGTGTAATTGTGTGATATAAATGGTTGCTTAGCCTTTGTGTTTGAATGTTGTGTGTGTGTCTGTGTGTGTCTGTGTGTGTGTGTCTGTGTGTGTGTGTGTGTCTGTGTACAAACTTTGTTTGCACTTTTACTTGCGTATGTAAGGTAAGCTTCCGTCAAAGGAAAGTTGAGGTTTCCTTGGCAGTTTACAATGCACAGTAAACAGTGCTGACAGAGTGATTTCAGCCAGAAGCTGACAATTGGTATCGTCCATCTCTCCTCCAGATGCTACACACACACACACACACACACACACACACTCACATAGTTTCACACGAAAGTGGTCGGTGTATTGAAATAAACTCTTTCTAGGTTGAAATCTAGACATTATTCCTTGAGTTTCTCTTTTTATTCCTTATACTAACATTTTACGTCTTTCTTCAGATAGCATATACACCTGTTCAGTTTATCATAATATGAAACAAGTTCATCAAGTTCATCCCGGTGGAGAATCGCGAAACCCCAAAAAACGCTCAATGAACGCTCAACAAATGCGTTTTTTAGTCATTGATGTCACTGACAATTTTAAAAACTCATTGAAACATGTAAATCAGAACATCTCAGTATACCATCTTGATGTACTTTATATGAGGAAGTGTGGGAGGTGGTACGTGTTTATTTTGACTGACAAACCAGAATATTTCCATTACTGCACATACTGTACTCAAACCTAAAAATCCTGTAGCACACAATGTAATCATTTTGGGGTAAAATTAATTTGAATAATCTTATTTCAACATAAATATGTTTGTAAGTGTGTTTGTGGTTGGTTTCGCGTTATGTGTTCTTGGAATGCAGTGGAAAATGCTGATGTTTTGTTAGAGAGAAATTGCAAATTGTGACATAATGCAACAAAAACAAATAGTGTTGCTTGGAGATCAAAATGATTCTTCATTTTACTGATTTGTTACTGAGCATTATTAATTGTTCCATGCATGTAGTACCACGTAGATTTTTATCTACATAGTACTACAGTTTTCAACCAAAACACCTTAGTAACTGGGTCATGCTGAGCTGCTGAGCAGGCTTGCTGCATGAGAATAAACCAGTATAAGCTTCAGTATTTACTAGAAAAAATATTCAAAGTATTTGTAATGTACAACAAATACTGCATGCAAATTGCATGCAAGGCAATAATCGCATCAAAGGTTACTGGTGGTTTAGCTCTTAAGTGTTTTTATCTCTCTCAAACATGCATACATACAAGGGAGATGCTGGGTTTGATTGGTCTACACGTGTGGCTAGAGATAACAAGTATCAACAAAAGAAAGCTCCAAGGAGCAGATGACAACAGATCCCTCAGTGTTTGACTGGTGTTCATTTCTATCTACCTATTCTAGCTATGCCATAGTAATGCTTGAGTTTCGTGTTTGGGCTCCAAAAAAAAAATCGTCTTGACTCCTCTTTAGTATTTAGTGTATCATTTAAATTCTCATCTGAGAATGATCATTGCTATGATAGCATGGACAGTTGTTGGAGGAGCTGTGGATTGCTCAGTGTGTTAGTGTGTGAGTGTGTGTGTCAACAGTGAAAGATTGTGGGTCACGGTGGATTTCCTGTTGTTTGAGGTTGACAATCAGAACTGAAATAGTGAAAAGACAGACCACTGATGTTCTCTTTACCTATCCTGTACTACTAACAGAAACACAATTATAGCAACATCCATTTTTTCCATAAACATACAGAGAAATATAACAAATTCATCCAGTTATCATTTAAATTCATACAACAGCAACATACTTTAATCCTTATCATGGCAATCTTGAGGCTCATTCATCGCGTCTGTTAGCATCAGCTCTAGCCTTATCAGTTGTGCAGTGATTAATACTGCATTGTCATACCGTATGTTTGTACTTTTCATCCGTACCTCAAATTGAATGATCTCCTCGGGAGCCTTTAAGTGATCCCTGTGGCACTAGATAAAGAGGGCACACACTGACACACTAACACACACTTGCGAAAAAATCTGACACAGTTATGCACGGAAATGCAAATACTACTGTATATAAGCACCAACACGAGCTTGTCTTGTGTTGCAGAAAACAATCACATCTTCAGAGCAATTGTGGAAGGAAGACAGAAGATGACAGGAATAGATAAAATGAGAATGTTTATGGTTGGAAAAAAAGAGACCTAGGACAGCATGCTCTGCTTCCTGGCTGTGTTACTAGACATATGTTGCATAATGTGAGTAATACAGTGTGTTGTGCATATATTATTGAGTGCACTAACATGCAATATACAGTGCATAGCTTTTCACACCTATCGCCTAGGTGACTCTTTCTACATTTGTGGTTCTTTAATGAATCAAAATCACCACTAGACAAAAAGATGAGGGGTGTGAGAGTCTATAGAGATCAGAGGCATGGGGGGAGGTGAGAGGAGGGGTAGCCATTACTGGCAGTGATGAAGGAGAGAGTGCATTACTGGCAGCTGTGTCCTTTATGAGCGAGACAGAGAAGGATTCACAAAGAAAGAAATTACATGAAAGAGGGACAGTCAGAATGAAAGAGAAGTCAGCCAACCACTTAAAAGGACTCTGAGGTTGACACCTTCACATTCTCTGCCCTTCTCCATTTGCAAATATTCCACGTCCTCAGAAGACTCTTTCATTGTCATATTTGCTGTTATTTTGTTCTGTGTTATTAAGGCAAGAGGTGTTGCAGAGGAAAATATCTTTGGTTTACTCTGGTCACACAACAATTGATTGAAGTTGAAGGGAAAGTACAGCTTAAGACTTAAGTTCTCACAGTGGTAATCCTTTTCCAAATAACTTTGGCAAATTATGGCACTAGTTGGCATGTTTTACATCTACACCACAAATAACAGATCATAAGCAATAATTTGATAAAATAATTAGATAAATAAACATACAGTGCTGAGAAGTATTTGTGTTTGTATTTGACATAATAATAAAGTAGCATATGTGGTTCATCTTTATTTGGTCAGTCTTAACATTATATAACCAAATTGGACTTTTAAAAAATTTCATCTAACTTATTATCGACTTATTATTTGCTCAGCTGTGTATGTGTGTGTTTTAGCTTTTCATGACCTGCTCTGCTGCTGCATAATAGTATAGAATAGTTGTGATACCAATAAGCCAGGGTCCTTGATTTGATTCACAGTCACAAACCTACTTGCTTGCATGCATAACCCTATTATTTCCTGTGTTTAGATCAGTTATTTACTGTCTGACTGGTTGTTAAGTGGTACCAGTGTGGTGAAGAGAAAAGTGGAAAATGTGTGCATTTGAAAACATCTTTTGACTTTTACCTTTAACCTTTTTCTTTTTTTGTTTGTTTTCTTTTTTTAGCCCAGATTGAAGTTATCCCATGCAAGATATGCGGTGATAAGTCCTCTGGAGTGCATTATGGAGTCATCACTTGTGAGGGCTGCAAGGTGAGATGGCAGTATCACTCACACCCCTACTGTACATACAAAAATTCAATATAATGTATTGTAAGCTTCAGTAAGCTTCCTGTTAAAAACTAGCAACATTGTGAAACATTTAAACTCTAAAACAACTAATTAACTGGTTATATTATATTTGTTCAGTCTATGTAAAATCAACAGGTTGGTTATTCATAGACTTGGCCAGATGCATATATTTCTTGGATTTTGCTGTGTGCAAGGGCCAAACTAACTTAAGCTTAGATAACTCTCTGCTGGCTTCAGTTTCAAACTGAACAGACACACGTGAGAGTGACATCAATTGTAATCTAATCGTCATCTACATTAATCTATTTATTATTATATGAGCCAGTATAATTTTGATGTAGAAATACCAGTTCATGATTAAACGAAATACACAGAGACAACATCAGAGTGCCTTTAACTTATATTATTTGTATCAGTCACAATTTAAACAATAAATCTTTATCAAAAATATTTTTATGTAAATGAGTATTCATATTCACCAACATACATCCATGTTTTTGGGATTCGAGTATTGAAACATCTGCATCAAGAATCCTGTTTCTATCGGGCTCTTTCACCCATGTGTTGTTCATTCCTCAGGGTTTTTTCCGGCGCAGCCAGCTGCCCACTGTGTCCTACTCCTGCTCCAGGCAGAGTAACTGTCAAATCGACCGGGCCAGTCGCAACCGCTGCCAACACTGCCGCCTGCAGAAGTGCTTGGCTCAGGGCATGAGCAGAGATGGTGAGGCACAAACACTCCAGCACTGATACATAGACAGGCACATTACTGTTGATTCAAACATTGTTTACTGTATTAATTGTTTTTTATTTTTTATCTTTTCAGCCGTGAAGTTTGGACGGATGTCCAAACGTCAGCGTGATTCTCTGATCGCTGAAGTGGAGAAGCACCGACAGCAGCAGCAGCAACAACAGCAACAGCTCCAGGGAGACACCCAGTCTTTGTTGTCCTTCCCCACCAAAGCCCGTCAAGATCGCTCCCCCCAGCTCCTTCAGCCCGTGGCCTCTCCCTATCCCTTCACTGGGGAGGCTGAGCTTCTCTCCTACACAGCTGATGTTCATCCTTATCTTGTGTGCTCGCCGAACGATTCGCAGGTATCAGGTATGATCTACCGAGGCTCCAGTGTCTCTCCCACGTCTCGATCCCATGGGAGGGGGGACAGCAGTGGACACCCTGATCTAAGAGGTGAGGCACTGCTATGTGAACACACTACTCAGTTGGTATTCCCCTTTATCTTCTTGCCCTTAATTCTTATTTGTCTCTATTGTTCGTGTCAGGATTTGACTCCAGACAGCCATCTCACGATCTGATGGCCATTCATCCCTACAACACTTTAGAGGATCCTTACACTGTTTATCCCCACGCCCTGCGAAACATAGGTGTGTAGTCAGCACAATGAGCTAATGTACATTCAGTTTTGTTGTATTTGTATAATTTATGAGTGTCTATTTTTTTTTTCGTCAGATGAGCTGTGTGCTAGCATTGTGCGTTCCCACAGAGAGACCAACCAGCACAGAGTAGAGGAGCTGCAGGGTCTCAGATGGAAATTGTTCTGCAGAGAGGAGATCCAAGCATACCAGAGCAAAGTATGCCAACCCGACTACAGTTTCCTTCACTCTTTTTAGGTTCTCATACACCATGTAACTCTGTGACCTTATTCAGACAGTCTAAAAACAAAACATGCCATTTCAGGTGGCTTGAGGTGGAGGCCACTTTTCTCTTTGATGAATCAAACAGAAAACTGAGACATCTTGTTTCATCAGTTTCCCCCTCCTTTTCTTTCTCTTTGATCAACCAGAAAGTTTCTGTTAAATTTTAAGTAAAAAACAGTGATGATCATTTTACATTAGTGCATTAGACTAAATAAAAAGATAAAATAATAAGTTGAATCAGTAGACTGAGTGATAATTCATTTAATTTTTATTTTTTTTAGTCTGTGGATGAAATGTGGCAGCACTGTGCCATTCGACTGACTGATGCTGTGCAGTATGTTGTGGAGTTTGCAAAACACATCCCAGGGTTTCGAATGCTCAGTCAAAATGACCAGATTGCGCTCCTGAAGACAGGTGAGGTTATCTGTCACTTATCAAAGCATGAACTTTTATACACATCTAAATGTTTTGAATCTTTAGTCTTTTCCTTTCCTTTTTTCAATTTCATTTTTTCCCTTTATCACTCAGGCTCCATGGAAGTGGTTCTGGTCAGGATGAGTCGGTTCTTTAACACAGAAAACAACACCGTCTTCTTCGATGGGAAATTTGCTGGAGCCGAGGTCTTTAAGTCTTTGGGTGAGGATTTAGACTAAGACCAAGATCCACTTATGAAATGAACATCACATGAACGTGGTGGCTTATCAGTACTCTGTGGTCATTTTTTGCAGCATGCGGTGATTTAATCACAGCAGTTTTTGATTTTGCTCATGGTATGTGCACGCTGAAGCTCACAGACCAGCAGATCGCTCTCTTCAGTGCTCTGGTGCTGATCAATGCAGGTAGGATTGTGACTAATTCAGGGTGCATCTTATTTCTTAGATAAATAGCTTTACATACTTGGTTTTATTTGATTTACCATTTGGAAGATGACTTTCTTTATACAGTTTTGTTTCTTTATGGCTAAATCTAGTGAGCCCATTATTGCCATCTTTCTCAAAAAGTATTAAAGTATAGTTTTATTCATGCTGTTTCAACATTAGCTAATGATTGACATATTTTAGCTAATATTGCTACCACTTCTAGCACAGTTAGTAACATTTTTATTGTAATCCCTCAAATGCTCACTTTTTAAGGGCAATTTCAGATTAACTAGCCATAGCAGTATGCCCTGTTTGTCTTCATTCATTTATCTATTCACTTACTAATGCTCACATCATTAGTCTCTCTGCCCTCTGGTGGCTGTCAACAGACAGTGATATTAACAGGCCTCACAGTGAAGCATAAATAAAGTGATATATATGCTATCTTTTTTTAATACGTGTGCAGACCGTCCATGTTTGGAGGACAGAAGCAGGGTCCAGCGAGTACAAAGAAGCGTGGAATTAGGACTCATACACATACTACACCGAGACAACCAGGACAGTCTAATGCACAAGGTACATATTTAGTCTTTCATCTACACGAATGTACATACACTCAAACTATGCACTAAAAAGCAGATAACTAAATATGTCTTTTTGCAGCTGTACCAAAGGATGGCAGTGTTGCGTTCTCTTTCTGCTCTGCACATGGAGAAGCTGCGCTGGTTCTGCCAACGTTATCCACTCACCGCTCACTCTCTGTTCCCTCCACTCTACAAGGAGCTGTTCGCATCCGAAGCGGAGGTGGTGCCGGGGATCACACACTGATTATTCACTATAATATGCAAAGACATACACACATATGTTCATACAATACATAGTGCACATTATTTTAACTCTCATACTCTTTTCGTGACAGAATCTATTTTTCTAATAATGAAGATCATTGAGAAATCACAGTAATAGTTGTGTGTTCAGTATTACATGACTACCAGCTGAGCTTTTATCAGTATATGATTATGTCAGACATAAATATCAGAATTATATCAGAAACTACTTGTGATTATTCCAAGGAGACTTATTTTATTGTTTTTTGACTGCACGATATCTGAATACATTGTCAGTGGGGTACATGATACATTTTCTCTCAGGATGTGCTGTGTGATTCTGTGTGATTACAGTTACTGTGTATCACAGTGCATTCAGAAGTCAAGATTCATGGAGAACACAAGTCATTGCTAGATGAAACTGGTGTAAGCCACCCAAAATCCGCCCTCTGATTACAAAACACTGACCCTTTGTAGAATTACAGTGACCTTTAAAAGTGTGAAGTTTGTCTCTTCATGGATGTTGTAAGCTTGGATTCATAGTTTCATAACTCTGGTGTATGTTAACAGCATTCAAACAACAGCAACAGTTAAAACAGAAGGAAAGAATGTTGTAATCATAAGAAATGTGCATGTTGAATAAAATCTCAGAGAATATTAGCATCATGTGGCTCCCCTTTAGAAGTAAAAATCAGATTATTAATATACTAAATAAAAGGACAAAGCAATGGGAATGCTTGAGAATGCTGGAGATCCGACTTACCCCAATTCTCACTCAGGCAAACTCAGAAAACAAATGTTCAGTTTGTCAGTGTCATACTTAATGCTGAACACACCCAAAAAACAAGAGACAACCTGTTTTTTTTAGGGAGGTGTTTCTCCTCAGGCACAGACTAAATCATGCAAAGCGGCAGTACCTCTAAAATGTTGTCTTTTGTGTTTGAGTAAATAATTTACAAGCTTTTATATCTTTCAAGCTTTGAAAACATGTTGCATTAAAAGTAGAAAAATATTCAGTTCGAAAATGGCGAAATAGACGTCTCTTCCTATGTGTGCAAACCTTTCCTTTTTTCAGATTAACCTGCATATGTTTGTTTTCATTACTTATCTTTGAATAAAGACATTAGTTAAGAGGAACTGTTAAGGTTTCAGCATTAAGTACTGTATGTCTTGATGTAGTTCACTCTGTTCCTGGAACAGATATGATGATAATTCAGTGTAAATCTTCTAATAAACTGCTGCAGCTGTGACATCAAGCACCAGTGGTAACTTATTTATACATTAGTGAAAAACAAGGTTATGTAAAACACTGCAGGGCTGCGGTGCAACACTGCCAAACTGAGACATGCAAACAGAAAAGGGCTGTGTTATGGTCTAATAAAAAAAAAATGTATTAACAGACATAACTCTGACGTGATAAGCCTGTTTACCATTCTCAGTAATAAACTTGCATACATAGACACTTACTCCCAGTAATTTAGCTGCAGTATTTGACACAAAGGAAATATCAGTAATTGTGTATGACTCTCGTGTTAGTCTGTGGAAAGCTGCTGTCATACACAGTTACTGTTGCTAACCACGTTCAAATGGGGCAAATTCAAAGACTATGAGTCAAATGTGGTAAATATAAAAATGTTGGTTTTATGTTAAATCTACATCCAGTTAGTCCAGTTTTATCTCTCTTCTCTGGAAAAAGGTAAGGTAAAGAAAAAGGTTTGCTGACATGTCTTAGCTTGATTTGAAAAGATGCCAGGCAAACAATTACAACAGATACAAGTTTTTTGTTTTCTTAATTTGATCCTATGCTCCCGGACCTCTGGTGGGAATTTTTGACTTCTGATATCTGTTAAACTTTGACTCAGACGGCTTCTATCCAGTATATGATGGGAACACAGTGTGGGCTGAGCAGAAAAAGCAGGCTAATACTAACACTGTTACTAATACTAACAGCTTAAACTAACAAATTGTCAGTTTACTGCTTTAAAGGGAGTAATTAATTAGTCTTTGGCTTTTTTTACTAGAATGTGAAAGTAGGAGTGGGTAGTGTTGAGTTGCTATCAGTGTTTCAGACATAAATCTTGACTGAAACTCTGAATATTAATGCATGAATACATACAAGTATTTAATATCAACCTCAACCGTAGTAGATGACACAAAATTTATACTGAACTATCACATTATTTTGATTTTGGTACATGTTGTCCTTTGGTAAAGCATATCAAATATAATATCCTCTCATAATTATGTGTACGTTTTCAGTGTTTTTAAGACAAACCCAGTTTGCAGGTGTTAGGGTTAGGGGTTAGGGCTAACCCTAACCCTAAAAGCTTCTGTTCAGTAGCATCTGGAGTAGTTCTTGAAGATGTTTCACCATGAAGGTGAAAGTGAAACACTCACTACTGAACAGAACCTTTGGGATAACCATGACCTGGATGACTGAGAATCCTCACAGATATTTAAAGTGACAGTTCACTGAATTTACACATCTGAATCAGTTTCACCATCCCAGAGAGGACTTTTTCTAAATTCTGAAAAACGATTTGGGTTGTGTTACATACTTGTGGCATGGAGTGTGAAACTGGCATTTATCAGGATGGAAGAAAAAATATATGCAATTGGGTTGTACTACAGGAAGCGGTTTGTCATTTCTTTCTTTGACATTTACTTGAGAGATTATATCTTAGCTGTTGCTGTTTTGATTTTAATTATTAAATCAAAACTTGACAGTCATCTAACCTCATGTAAGTGTAAAATGAAAGTCTCACACTACAGAAGAATAGTTTGATAAACCCGTCAATGAATTTTCTACTATCTATTGCATATAGACCGGACGTTTAATTCACAAGATTTCTAATTATATAAATCAAAGATGAAAAAAAATTCACATAGTGAAAACAGGCCTGGTCAAATACGACTTTTGCATCACTGGCTTGATTGTTTCAGCAAGAACTTACCACTGACTAAGATCGGCCAACATGCGTCAATTTGAATGAAATGCCAGTGAGCGATGAGGTTTATGCCTTGTTAGGAACCAGTGCGAAAACAATAACAATCCCTTGAAACAAGTATTGTGTTTGAATGCATCGTCTACATGTATGAGTCATGCTTAAAAAATTTCCTCACTCCCTCTC
>OMLM01010589.1:43255-96471 GCA_900302695.1 Helostoma temminkii
CTCCCTCTCCCCCCTTACTCCGCCTTATTCATAACAACCAAATAATAAAACAGAAACTGCTGACCCTACTTACTGGGCTCCGGTCTCTCATGTTGGGTCAGTTGACGGGACTGTGAGCGCACTGCCCCTCTCTGCGTGATTTCCTGCTCGCTCCTCCAGGACGACATAAATAAAGCCGCAGTAGCAGGACGCACAGAACCGGACAGACACGAAGGAGACGAACAACTTTACAATGGGCCCGTTTTGGACTTTGGTGTGCTCCACCGCATTTGTCTGGGTTTTTCTGGGCTCAGCATCCGGAGGTTGGTATTGTTGATTTTCTCCTTTGTGTTCCTACCATCCCAGAAAAAGTTAGTTTGCTTCTTGACTGATATTCCGGCTCCATTGTTGTTTGTTTGTCTGCGCCACCCGAAGTGCGAAAATTTGACGGTGGTCTTGCTGCATAAGTAGATTTCCTATTGTGAATATTTTCCTTATACTGCGATCCTTTCACATAAATCGCAGGCTTTTTTTACGTGTGTTATTGCTACTATGTAAACAATCTGATTTTATTCCCACCGTCTGTCTGTATGATTTGTAAACTTTCCAGAAAGTATTCCACATGAGCACATCACTGAGCAGAGAGAGGTCGACCTTGATGAGAAAACTTTGCAAGGTGTGTGTCTTCACATATTAGTGCGGGGTCTCTGCAAGCACCAGTTAGAATGTCAGATGTTTTAGTGGCATTTGGCCAGTTCTTACTACTTAAACAGGCCATTTTAGGGTTGGGGCCATTTTAAGACCATACCATTAGGTTGTATTTACAGTATATATACTTGGACTATAGATCATAATTATCCTTAATCTACATCAGGTTCAGTACAGAAATGCAGTATAAGCATATATCTTTCTGGCTGTCTTTTGCAAGTCAGTGTCTTAAAATACATACTTGTCTTTCTGTGCAAATGCCAGATTTAATGTATCAGAGACCAGTGGACCTGACAGAACTCCTTGAGGGTACTGTTTAACTTTTCAACTTTTCTTATTAACATGCTTTGACATATTTACATATTGTAGCTGCTTTTCAGCTGCTCAGATTTGTGTGCTTAGTTTGCCTTACTGTGGACAGTGATAAATCATAAAACCACCTATAACATGTTTCTCTATTTTCATAGGTTTCACAAGTGAGGGTCATTTGTTTCAACCAAAACCAAGTAGAAGAGGTACAGTGATCTAAACTCTTGCTAAAAACAGAGCTTTAATTACAAAAACAAAACGCTTGAAATTTACTCTTTAACAATACTGCCCTTATTCTGTCAGGCTCTGACAGAAGCCCAGTACTGACACCAAGAGGATGTATGTATTTATTTTCCTGTCTTTCCGTTGTCATTTATTATTGTCTGCACCATCTATTACTATAAACAATTTATAATATGATTTCCATTTTTTACTACCAGTTTTACCTGAGCGCTATCCTGTTCAGTTTCCCCTTGGCCGACCGACCTCCGACAATCTCCAAGCCATCTGTCTCTATGGAGATCGTCGCCCTCGCTACCCAAAGTCTTACTTTCCTAGAAGTGGTTTTGGTTCACAGGTGCGAATGGGCAGAGCTGTCAATAAAGCAGAGTCACGGTTCAGCATTTGCTGCAAAGGCAACCAAACGTGGGAGAGAGAAGTGACTTTGTGTTGCGCCACTAAAGCTGTAAGTTTTCACAACAGCTCTTTCAGCTGTTCCATCAATTCGTTGCTGTGTAGTGTAAAGTGACTGCATGATATCTTTCATCTTCTTGCTCTTGTCTTCCTTGATGTTTTTAGATTTTACATTAGTAAACAGTAGCACACATATTATGCACAGCGCAACATAAAATTGGATATCAATATGTTTTCATATTATAAATCAAGATAAATTTTATATTATCTATAACTCATCATACATAAAAATGCAGTAATAGGACTAGTGTGCTCTAGTAGGCCTGGTAAATAGTTTTTCTTTCAGCTTATCCGAGGTCACTACTCGGCCTTATTGCACACAAGCATTGGTTGTGTCTTTAAATGTTTTCCTATTCACCCGGATATTAAAAAAGGTTATTGAAACATTCTTCAAATTGCAGAAACAATTGTACATTTCTGAAACAAAGCTGAAGGCCTTGGCTACTTGCAGTTGATAAAAATCTGCTATGCAGCTAGACATAACAAACAGGCCTTGGCGTAAGCAAAGCTGTCTCAGGATGTTTTGGTTAAGTGTTTCTTTAGATAGTTTACATAATATTAGAGCTTCTCGGAATACAGCCTCGGGCATGCGAATTCTACATCGGTTTCAAAGAACTTAATTTGTATACCCTGACACTAACTAATAGGTCTGTGTCTTCTGCAGTGGGAGCTGTCCATCAAATCCTTCTGTAAGGAGGAGTTTTCAGTAAAGACTAGTCATTATCACTGCTGCAAGCAACTCGGCAAAAAGAGGCTAAACTGCTTCAACAACAATGCTCCAAACCCAAACTATGGGCCGACAGAGAAGATCCCAGTTCCAGCTCTTCACTTCACTGCCAACTTCAATTTTGACCCCAGCATTTGCAAGAGGAATCAGCCTGTCTAGCAATGCTCTACATTTTCTCTTTTGCTAAACAAATCCAATGAAAATCAACAAGAAATGGTTTCTACTTAGTACTGTCTATATAAGCAAAGCCTGAAAGTGTTTATTCCTCCAGTCAGCTGTTTTCCAAAAACTATTAAAACACACCAATAAGCCACACCTTTTCAATGATAACATATTATTCAATCATAATGAATGCTGTACTTTGAGTTAATTTCACAAGAGCACAAATGTGTATTAATCAACAGTTAAAGAGGTAATTTTTTCCTATTTTCTCCTGTCAAAGTAACATTTGCTGAACAAAGAAATTAATTTGCCATTTTTGGCTGTGTCAAAGATCGCATGTGGAAGTCGGAATGAACTGAGAGACAGATTAAGTGAACATTCAGCGTTTATTAATTGTTAATTGTTAATTGTTTGACGCTAAAGATTGTGGATGAGGAAAAGCCCATTGCTGGTTGTGCTGTGTGAACTTTCCTGCATGTGAAGCTTTAGAAATGAAAGTGATGATTCAAGCAATGAACCATAGCTATTGGGAAACCAAAAACAAGGGTAAGTCAGTGCTTCAAAGAGAAGATAAATAGAGAAGGGTGTTGGGGATCTTATTGCAAAGTATGATTCATCAGAGTTTGGAAATGGTCATGTTTGTCTCTGACCTTATATTATGCTTCATACATTACAGGGAAATTTAACTATCTACTTCCTCCAAAAATTAGTTAAATTTCCTTCCTGGGAGACCCACTGTAGATACATTTAAATCACTGTCACAACCAGATCTTATGACCCCTCTGTAATGTGAAGTGCCGGCCAGATTTAGGCTTCCAATGGCTGGATCGTCAGGCAAAGACTATTAATTATATGGAAATATGATTTAAAATGATGTAAAATAGAGAATGTGGTCATTTGTACTGATCAGAAGGCAAAGGAAACAACCTAAAGCCACAGATTTTGCGTAATTTAGCCATTTTTGATACATTATGATGTAATTTTATATGTTCTTCCTGTTTTTTGTGGCGTGACGAACTTAAAAAGTTTTGTGTGAATGAGCAGTGTCCACTCTTCCTCAGGTGATGAGAAATATGATAGATATAGCTGATTACAGCAAATTGCTCCTGACCCACATTACAATATGACTTCTGCCAATATAGACTTGATACTGAACAAAATCTGTGACACTCATGAGACCATCAAAAAAATGTAACACAGTTCTTTTACATCCCTCCTAGGACTTGGTTTTCTGTTTTTGTATCTTTTTCTCATCTGAGGACGAAATTAATCAAACTAATATTAAATATATCTTAACCTTGAAATGTGCTGACGTCTTCTTTAGTGTTATTATTATTGTCATGGTTCAAACATAGTATTTGAGCAATGAAAAGAAAGATTGTGACAATATGATTGTGTGTTAAACTCACTGTTAAGTTTCCTGGCTTTGTGGACCAATGCTGCCCCCTATCTGAAGAAGAACATGCCCCAAGGTGAGGTTCCTAAAATGAAGTGTGTTTACATGAGAAAAATGTTTAATAATTACACATAATAGCTGAAAATTTGGACGTTTGGCAGGTATTAAACCCAAACTCAGAGTTAGTAATGTTATTTCTCATTTTTTGTGTGTAGGAGAAAGGCAACTCCTACTTATTGCTCACCGTTCTTACTAACAGTTACAAGTTTATAACACAATAGTTAACTCCCTACCATACTTACTCTCTTTTAAAGGCAAAACACCATGTCATACAAAAATGTGTAATATGTGTGACCATTTTCTGAGGATGAAAACTTAATTTAATAGTCTTTTGGTTGTGTTTAATAATTATTAATGATATGCTAATAATAATAATAATACAATTAGTAATATAATAATATTTGTAATAATTGTTTCAGGGTGTCTCAATGCATTAGTTAAACCTAGTAAGTATAGTATAGTACATGTTGTCCTTCCAACAGAATTACTCCAAACCTTTTGAAAAACATTTAAAAGCAGATTAAATGCCACATCTAGTGTATGTAAACATGATCATTTTGCTTCCTGGGGAAGTTTTTAGTGCTCTATGGACTAAGGATGATGCTGTACATGATAAATCCCCCTGGCGCATTTGTGTGTGTGTATACTTGTCTTAATTTCCTTGTGTGAATTGAGTTCTAATACTATTTTTATGAGGACATTTGGTGTTGTGAGGATCCTTTAGCATATCTCCACAGGTTCAAGGAGCATTTTCAGGATTAAGAAGTTTGGGGGGTAGAGTTAGAGTTGGGTTTTGGTTCAGCATTTAGTTGTGATGGTTATGATAAGGAGGTAATGCATTATGTCAGTGAGTGTCCTCACAATTATAGTGAGACATGACTGTGTGTGTGAATTAGTTCCCTTAACAAGTCAAATTAGTGAAGCTGTTGTTGATGTAGTGAACTTCATCTGGTATATTGTGGTATTATTTGGATATTTGTTTTACTGTCAATGGTTACATCTGTTGGATAACTTGCATAATTTGCAGTTCACCCAACCATCCAGTGTCATTAAAGTATCACTCCATAAATCCAGTACTGGTCTATATGAATAAACTTATTAGATAACATTTAGATATAGGCCTACTTCGTTTATGTAGACATGTAGTTGTTCTTCGTTGGACAACTAATTTGAACCTCCATAGCAATGCTCAATGATTAATATTAATAAATAACAAGAAGAAAAGACGATTTCACACTCTCTGTAAGGGTAATTACGAATATAATGCGTTACTTTTCTCTAGTTGGCGCTAAGGAGAACTTTAACAGCTAGCAGCAAATCTCACCTCTCTCCTCTTCAGGGGTTTGTACAGGTACAGATGGGACGCAAAAATGACAAGAACATTATCTAAGTGATAGGTGCATGGTCTCCAACCTTTTGGGGGTCAAAGCTCTGGTCATAGTTCTGCAAGTAGGGACCCTGGAGCCTTTCATGCAATTTTTCAGTGTAATGAAAAATGTGTACATGTTTACCAAAATTCAGCAATTATTAACTTTGTCTAAACCAGGGCCAAAACGGAATTCATCTGCTGGTCCAAAACTGAGTTTGTCTTCATCAGGACCAATACTGATTTCATCTACAACAGGACCAAAACTTATTTTGTCTACATCAGGGCAAAAAACTCACTTTTTGTACGTCAGGGACGAAACTGAGTTTACTTACATTAGGACCACACATAAATAACAAAGGCGAACAAAACTCAATTTCAGCACAGTGCATGAGAGCATGTCCTCGTACACTGGTGCAGTGAGTGTGAAGCTGAGCTTGTGCATCCAGTTTGTGCACTGCCTGAAGTGTTAAGGGTCTGTATTACAGAAATTTAAAAATGATAAGTGATCATTTATATTATGTGGTATACTTTTATAGATGAGTCACGTTATGCATGTAATTACACCTTTACATACAGTCTGTGGTTACTATATTCACGGTGAGACGTTCCCGGTCCTGCCAGCGGGGGCGCTGTGGTGCTGCTGCGACATGAGCGTCAACTGTCGGCGCTGTCTGTGATGTGAACAGTCAAATCATAATGGCGACTGCTGGAACAGCAGACTCGGGCTCTACTGCCCTGACAGGTAACTTGTTTTTGGTTGTGTTTCTTTGCTGTCACATAACAAACATACAAACAGATCCGTGTGTCATTTTGTAGCGGCGATAGTGGTTTGATTTGGCCGTGGTTTTATCATGTCCCGGTTAGCTTGTTAGCTAGCTAGCATCGAGGCTTTCAAATAAACCAAGCAGTAGCAAACGTTAAGGTTAGCTTATTTAATCTACCGTTAGCTACATTTTAATTAACGGTGGTTGTTATTCTTAAACACGGGAAGCTCCAGTTAGCTCACTACCAGTATGTAAATCGATATGTGTATTGTATGTGGATATATTTAACGTTATATGTAAAGATATGTTCCGCGGGACCACGTTGACCAAACGGCGTGTTTTGTTATCAAACCGGCAATTTCGTTAACAATGTCTGTATGCTAGCGAGTTAGCTATACGCAGGAGCTAGAGGATGGGGTTTAGTAAATATATGTCTGTTGATTATTAGTTAAAAAAAATGGTGCGTGTTCTGTGACCGCTGTTTGAAACGAGTCTGTCCATCCATGGGGAGTTAACAGTAGCTACACCGTTATCTCTTCTCGCTCGTCGCCTGTTACATCCCCTCTCTTCCCCTGTCTGTCTAACCGGGGTTGTGGTAAAGTTAGCAAGCAAATTCACTTTCCATTTGACAGCGCTAGCCCCCCTGTCAGTTACTTTATATAGTTTAACAGTTGACGAGAGGTGTTGCCAAAACAGACACCGTCAGTTTCATATTTTTTAAACCAATGCCACAGGCTTTTCATACTTTTATACTTCATTCATTTTGCAGTCTCAATTCATCAAATATCAAATTTCCCTTGGACCTTTAATTTGATATCTGGCTCCTCTTTCTCTGTTATGATTGGCCACACAGATACAGACAGGTGGTCGGCACTTGAAATGTTTCCAGAAATGTCCTATATTTTGAGGACAGGACAAATGATAGAGACATTCAGCTTTCTAATGCATTTAGTTGTGTGTCAGCTTCCCGTTGTATAGAGGAGTTGCTCTTCTTCTAGCCACTCAGTCTGAATCAGTGATTAAAAATAGTGGCTTCTGAATACTCCTGTGGCTCCCACATGGCTGAGAGCCCCAGACTGTACAAATACAAGATACAACACTCTGTCAAACACACACACACTTGAGTGACAGTAACATGATGTGGTTTCAGTACTAGCTTTTATTGTCCTTGTTTCGTAATTGGGCCAAGAACCTGTATAATTATGCACTCTTCATAGGCAGAAAATTATGTTAAGAGAACGCCCATGTCCTATATAATTGCCTTGCAGGCTGCAGGCTCCATGTGAACAGGGCTGGCAAGGAGTTGTTTAGAATACGGAGAGGAACAGATGGTTTTTCTATTGTCATAAGGCCTGTCACAGACAAGCTAAAGTAATTTGTTAAGTAATTGGGTTAGTCTAATTCCTAACCTGAATCTGCTGCACAGTATGTGTTATCAAATTTGAGACTGACATTTCATGAGTACTGCAACTTTTTATTGTCTGTCAATCTGCCAGATATTTTTTTGATTAATAAATAAATGGTTTTGTCTATAAAATAGAAAATATTTTTAAAAATCCATTCGATTCATTGATCTTTACAATCCAGAAATCTAGAAACCACTAAATATAATATAAAGACAGAAATGCTGCAAATCTTCAGTTGGTAGCAAAACAATTTTTTGCATGAAAGATAATTGGATGATCACCACTCAATTGCCAAAATAGTTGTCACTTGTTTCATCACTTAAAGAAGCATTTCCCATGCGTTTAAGTTGATCAGTGTTGCTTGTTTACTTGGTTAAGCCATTTAAGCTGACAATATCATGCTCCACAGATATTAGGACTCAGTTTTGGAGGAGAGCATTACAGCGAGGTACTCACACACGCATGTGTGTGCGCTTGTGTTTCTGCGTGTGAGACCAGAAAGTGCATGAGTAGTGATGATAGTGTGTTGTTTTACATAATGAGGGGGAATGTGGGCAGAATGATGCTCACTGTTTCCCGTTGGATCGCAGTGTGTCCCTATTAGCTGAGAAGAGATGCATGGCATTTTGTGTTTTTGTTTTTGTTTTTTTTGCTGTTCTAACACTGCCACCTTTCTCGGGTTGAAGAGTCTACTTACTGCGCATCGGTTGGATTTAATCAGCTGCAGGTCCATAGTCTACACATCTTTTTGTATGTATATTGACCTGTGGCACTGCAGCATTGAAGTAGATGTTGCTATTGGTTACCAGCTTGCAATGTGGGTGAGAAAGTCAGTTTAAACAGTAAGTTTATGTAAGGACAGAGGAAATCGCGCTGAGTAATTCTTCCATTTCTCAGGAACTTAGACCCATGTGCCCTTATTTTTGGTTATTAAGCCAGTAAATGTTACACACATCCACTGGTGATTACACAGACCTAACAGATTCATAATGTTAGCATATTTAAGTTAACCAATATGATAAAAGGAAAGTTACTGTGAGACACACAGTAGGCAGTGACAGAAAAAGCTAGAATTTGTACCTTTCTGACGTTCACAGACTCAAATCCTCAAGGACCAGATGAATCTGGAACAGGCAGCTCAGGGGAGAAGTAGTTCTAGTTCACAGAATGCAGATGGTACTGAGAGCAATAGTTAGTAACTTTGAACACAAATAGGTCTTGACTCTTATTACTTATTGCAGTCAGCCAATGCTGGAAATAGCCATAAAAATTAACCAGCAGGGGGATTTCTTAAAGTAAATTGTTGTTAAAAGAAACCAACTCGGATTTCAAATTTATTAGCAGACTAGATAGGTTGAAGTAGGAAACTTGTGGCTTTTTCAAGTCCTCAGAATTATTCCTAGTCATTGTTTTTTTGCGTTTTTTCACATTATAAATCACAAATTAATTTGTTTTTCTGTATTCAGGGACTAGCAGCATCAGAAAAATGGCCCCTTCAGAGGTAAGGATGTCAGGAATTACCTCACTGAACCAATGTTGAAATCGCCTCTCTGAAACCTCTACATTATGTAATGTATGTAATGGCCTAATTAGTCTTTGTTATGAAAAAAGACTTTATTAAAATGATTTAGTTTTCTTTATTCTAAAATTAATAATGCTGTCTTTAAACTTATACAAAATAATTAATAGATTTAGACGCATATTATTATTATTTTTTGACTAAGGCTAACAGGAGGTTGACGCTAAGTCTGGTTGCATTTATTTATGGAAAGTCATCAGAGGAAGCAGTTGGGAACTACTTTCAGCTGGACTAGATCAATATTAGGTTGGAGCTCTGTTCTGCTTTGACTCATTCATTATTTTTCAAACTTTTTTAAAATGCATGGCCATGCCATGGGATCTTACTTTTGGCTAGGGGAAGCTAATATGTGTATATATAATAGGTGTAGCTCAATTCTGATATGACCAGCTCCCTAATTTACAGGGGTGATTTTGTCATGAAAATGACAATGAATGATCAGACCTGCAGAGGCACATGAGGTCCTGTTTTTGGCTGTAGGACACCAATGGGAGATTGGAAAGCAACGAGATCCAGCAGAAGACGTTAACTAAAATAATACCATAGCTACTGTTATTGATGCAATTTTATTAGGTACTTTTTTTAAAAATTACTATAGAAGTCAAGTAGATGGCTGGGTTATTACAGTAAAAGTTGTCATTTGAAGATGTTTACTCCATGTAGTCTAGAGCTTATATACAGCTAGCTCTTTTTCTTCTGAGTTCACAAACAACGATTTTTATATGCTTTTCTCCTGGTCCTTCTCCTCAGATGCCTGGCTCCTCAGGCACCACTCAGAGTATGAAGAAGACCATTGGACACAGGGGTGTTGAGACCACCACAGGAGAGACCACCTATAAAAAGGTCAGCAGGGGCAGGGGTCCGTGACACTGGTTTGTTGCTATGGATCAGTAGCGGCCAAAAATGAAAGAGGACCACTGTACACACCTGTGTTTGATGTTTAGGTTATAAATTTAGTTTTGGATTTCCTGTCATAAGACATCCAAGAAGAGTAAATGAAATACGAGAAGCCACAGGAGTGAGTTTGTTCTGCTGCTTACACAGTCTGTTCCTCTCCAACGTCTCTAGACCACATCATCTGCACTAAAAGGCGCAATCCAGCTGGGCATTGCTCACACAGTTGGTAGCTTAAGCCAAAAGGCGGAGAGGGATGTTCTCATGCAGGACTTTGTGGTGGTTGAAAGCATCTTTTTTCCCAGGTCGGTAGTCCAAGTCATAGCTGAATGAACATAGTAAAATGTTTTTATTCCATGTGGTTTAACTTCCTCTCCTCTTCCTTTCTCTCATGTTTTTTCAGTGAAGGCAGTAACCTGACTCCTGCTCATCACTACAGTGACTTTCGCTTTAAGACATATGCTCCTATTGCCTTTCGCTACTTCAGAGAACTGTTTGGCATTCGACCAGATGATTACCTGGTCAGTATACATACTATTTTAGTTTTTAGTCACTGTTCCCATATTCACATTGTGACATGGCACAGTTCTCTCGTTTTGGCTTTTTTTATGGGTTTGACCCCTTTAGAGGGTGAAAAAATTGAGGCTCCCAGTTTTGTTAGTCAGTGAGAAATAAGTAACATAAGTTCATACTCCCCTGTGGTAACCTGTGGTGTGCTATGGAATAAGCTGAAAGACTGAAAAAAAAGAGCTGATGAAATTGAAGTATTTAGTATAATTATTCATTAAAACAAATTGAATGAATATATTTTATTTCCTTCTCTCAACCCACTTACCACTGCCTCACAGTCACCCCCATGTTGACAACTATGAAACAGTATTTGCTCCATTTCGAGTGTGTACTAATGCAGACTCCTCTCCGTCTTGAAGTATTCTCTGTGTAATGAGCCACTAATCGAGCTGTCTAACCCTGGAGCCAGTGGATCCCTCTTCTACGTCTCCAGTGATGATGAATTCATCATTAAAACTGTTCAACACAAAGAGGCTGAGTTCCTTCAGAAGCTCCTGCCTGGATACTTCATGGTGAGCCTGGATAGAGTGAACAAGTGGGAGTGTGTTTAGTATGAGTCATTCTTATTGCAGTATAATTATCATTAGAGTAGGAGGCTTAAAATGGTGTTTTAAATGAGTCTTTAATGAGTATCTAATTTGTTTTCCATGTCCCTCCTACCTCCCAGAATATAAACCAAAACAAGCGAACCCTGCTGCCTAAGTTCTATGGACTGTATTGTGTTCAGGCAGGAGGCAAGAATATCCGTATTGTAGTGATGAACAATCTTTTGCCTCGCATCATCCCCATGCACCTCATATATGACCTGAAGGGCTCTACCTATAAGAGGCGAGCTTCCCCTAAGGAGAGAGAAAAGGCTGGTCCAATTTACAAAGACCTGGACTTTATTCAGGACTTGCCTGATGGCCTCCTGCTGGAATCGGACAATTACAATGCCTTGTGCAAGACTATACAGAGGGACTGCTTGGTGAGTTACAGAAATTTTATTAACTCTATTTTTTTGTCACATAATAATAATAATAATAATAAAATACTATGCCTGTTTAAGATCCAACATTATACTTTGAAACCTTCAGGCAATGTTAAGGGAAAAAAAACTAATACCAGCAAGAATTGAGTTCTGTTTTTTCTATCAAGCACATAGTGGATGTGTTTTATTCAGTGGGATGACATCAAACATTAGGCATTTAGATATTTTTTCAGATAGATTAACATGTGGTAACCATCTTGGAAATTGTAGCATCAGTCTTTGCTGTTCATCTTTCTGTTTTTACAGAGACTGTTTTTTTCATTGTAAGATGTACACAATGTTGCTAACTGTTGAGCTCCAGTGTAACAGCGTGTTGTCAAAAGGAGACTAGTGTTGAGAAAATTATTTTAGCTTGCATGACTGACAACTAATACTTTGTTTACTTTACTTATGTTTCATATAATTTTGTGTATTGACAGTGACTGCATGTCATTTATTACAGAGAGAACTAATTCTTTGAGGTTACACTATCGCATTATAAATTAACTTGTCACCACTTGTGTATTGTCTTCTCTGAAAACTCGACTAGCAGCCAACAACAATTGTTGGTTTGTTGGTTTCTTTTCTTAACCTAATTTTAACTTGCAGAACAATGCACGTCACTACCACCCTATTTACTGTTTGTCAGATAGACATTACCTGCCAACAATTCCACTTTAAATGGTTTAGGGTTTTTTGTGTCCCTGCATACTAAGTTTTTAGATTGAACTTCAGATTAAATAAATCTCAAAATACATTTGACAGTTTAAGTCATTGCGCTTGTTATAAAAATGCCATGACTGCTCCTGAAGGAAGAGACGTCCAGTTTCAGTTACAATTTTATTGTAAGTGTGACGTTAAGTAAAACACAAGGGCTGGCTCATGTTGATGATCACGTCAACTCATTCTTTGTATATTTTATGTAGCTTTTACAGAGTTTCAAGATAATGGATTACAGTCTGCTGATGGGCATCCACAACATGGATCTAGCCAATCGAGAGCGGGAGCGTGCTGGGGGAACTTCAGGGGACAGTGGGGGATCAGAGGGAGCTGTTACTCCAGATCAGCGTCGGCCACAGGCACAGAAAAGTCTGTACTGCACAGCTATGGAGTCCATCCAGGGGGAGGCTCGAGGGAAGGGAGCTTTTGAATCAGAAGACCAGTGAGTAGTACTGCTTAGTTGACCACAAGCAAGGCTGTTGTGTTTGTTTGTAGTCTCATCTATTACTGGCACTTGGCAATTAAATAATACGTTGATGTTTCTTTGTTCTTCCAGCATGGGTGGGATTCCATCTCGTAATAGTAAAGGAGAGAGGTTGCTCATCTACATTGGCATCATTGACATTCTCCAGTCTTACAGGTTCAGAGACAAATAAGTTCCTCATTTAAATTCAATTCAATTCATGAGCACACTTACCATAACATTACCCATTCATCTGACTCTCTAAATCTTATTATGCCTTATTATTTAGGTTTATTAAGAAGTTGGAGCACTCCTGGAAGGCCTTGGTCCATGATGGGGTAGGAACATGGGCACTATTTGCATGTTCAGTAAAAAACATCAGTAAGCAATAGAAATTAGCACAATGGCTCAGAGTAGAATAACGGAATAGGCGTAACTTGTGTCAATATCAAGACATAACAAACTGCTATGTCAGATATCTTCTCCCTTGGGGAAATAATGGAAATTATTTGTTTTGATGAGGGGTGGTCCCTGTGAAAACTACACTAAAGCTTAAAACGTCAATATTTCCCATTCTTTCTGGTGTTGTGCTGAGCAGATGAACTGAAAGGAAACACCCACTCGCATATGTCTGAATACTTTAGACACTTGCCTGCAGTATTTACACATGGGCTCAATTCAATCAGGCATTACCTGGGTTCTAAAGTGTGTCTGAAAACATCTTTAGTGTATTACTGATGGCTTTGTTTCTGTTTTACTACTTTAGGACACTGTTTCGGTTCACAGACCTGGCTTTTATGCAGAGCGTTTCCAGCAATTCATGTGTAACACAGCGTTCAAGAAAATTCCATGTAAGTTTGCATATGCATGTTTATTTTAAGATAATATCTTGATTTCTAGACAGCATAGAAATTGCAGGTACATTTTTTCAACATTCATGTCCACTGTCTTCAGTAAAACCGTCACCCTCTAAGAAGAGCCGTGGTGGAGGTCAGGGAGGGCTTAGAAGGGCCCCAACACTGGGTGCACCCACCCCGCTCTCCCATGCAACTGGACAGTCATCTGCAGACTCCAGAGTAGTCTACCACAGCCACTTTAAGAGCACAGAATCGGAGGCTGACAGTGGTAAGAACTGAGGCATCACAAGCAATGTTTCATTGTTTCCACATCGCTGTTTTACTCTTAGCTGTGTTCAGATAGAAGATACTGATGTTAGACTTTGCAATAGTTTAGCCTCATAATAATTCTTTGTTCTCAGGCATGCACTTGGGCAAACCAGATCTTGTTCCTAGCACACCTCTGCTGGTAGACAACCCTGCTGACTGTGAGGCTAACCTGTCCACCTCATCACTTGGCAGCACAGGAGTAGCCTCCACCACTGCTGCCTTACGGTAAAAATCATAATGCCTAATTTTTATGCTTTTATTTCACTTTCATGCTGTTTTTAATTGTCTTTGCTCTGACTGTTCTCTGCAGGTCTGTGGGAGTGGAAGTGCACAAATCAGCAAACACAGACCATGACCAGGGTGCTTCCCACAGGTACATGAGGCAGTGACAGGTCATAAAATAAAACTGTAGAATATGTGTGTTTTGTCACTGTGTCTCAATTATTATCCATCTCTGTTTCAGTTTGGATGTAGAAGGCATTGCAGATAGTTCCGCCAACCTGTCTGGAAATGAAGATATAGTTTCATTGTCAGACATCGTCCCGGAAACCAACATTGTGAGTCTAAATGTTGTATATCTATACTTGAATATTATTTGTAACTTTATTTTAGAAGCTGACTGTAGTTGTTGCTTGTTTACATTTTTCTTAATCTTTGCTTTTATCTTCACAGTAAAAAAACAAAACAGGCACAGTGCCAGATGAGGTGATTCTGGATAAGATAAGGTGGACAGAAGCAAGGATAAAGAATCAAAAACACCCATCCACTGCAGACCCTGTTGTTTTCTCACGCCTACAGTATTTACAGGGATTGTTGGATGATCCAGGAGGGGAAGTTGTGACAATGAGGAAAGCATTGAAGAGAAGAAGATGATGTGCGGTAGGCTTTCCTAGCCATCAGCACTGTGCACACACATTTGTTTCCACCTGTCTCAAAACTCCAATGTCTTTCATACACACCGGGCAAAAGGTGCATGATGCTGAATTTGCCTAATAAGCAAGATAATTAACTGTATTTTAAAAAGCTCCAGTCACCAGTGGATGGTAAAGGCAGTCAAATCTTTCATGAGTTGTAGTGCCCACTTTTCACAGCATGAAGAGATGTGAGTGGGCACAGGTCGTTTGGCAGGAACGCACACTAAACTGCGCAAGATGGGCATCGCCTGCGTTTGTGGGAGTGAATATTTTCCTGCGTGTTCATGCACAATCTAAGTGGGTTCACATTTCTGTGACTCGCAGTCTAGTATTCCTAATCCCGCACATCCAGTTCCCCTGTGGAGTCCTCATGGGCAGAGGAAACTATTGATGGTCATTTTTAAAATCAACACTTGCTGCTGTTGACTGTGATTATGTATGCATTTATTTTTACTGATTGCGGCTGTACAGTATTCGTTTGAAGTCAGATTTTGAAATGGCAAAGGAATGGATTGAACCAGATCTGTATGGTAATATTTTTATTCTGCTGGAAGCCACAGTGGTGATGCAAAGGCCTAAGTAGATCTTTCCACTGCTGAATGTACTTTACATTACAGTGCTTTTCTTACATAGAATGTGTCTTATCACAAACACAATTCTACAACCCTGAAAATCTCCCCCTCTGATGTGACCACGTGTGCTAAAGTATAAATGAAAGCAGATTATATGCTGATGAATGAAGTCACATGAAGTCAATGAGTAGGAATTTCAATCTGCTGTCCAGTGTCATGCCTATGCCATTACATGTTTGTCTACCCTCTATCCTGACTTATAACTGACATTTTTACAGGTTAGTGTTGTAGTCACACAAAGAAACCTGCCTTATCACTACAGCTAAGGTCATCAAACTGCCATGTGTAGGTCTGGACCAATCGAGCAACCATCAGGGTTTATAGGAATTTCAGATTTTAATGCAAACACTAGTATTTTCTCTTTGGTTATGTGACCATCAAGTCACCCTGGTTCACTTCAGTAAAACCTTTTAACTCTTGACATCGGATGGAGGATGTCATTGTCTAGTTTTCGTTTCTGCTGGTTACAGAAATGACACCTGCCCACATCTACTCTTGGACCAATATTACTAATGTTTTCTTTTCTGTATGCCGTCTTACTCATTCAGTGCGCCAAGTTGACTGAAAGCTTTTTGCACCACAAGATATTTCTGATACAGAAATTTTAAATCACTACCAGTTGTTAACACCTCAGATGTCATCACATGTAATCAGGTACTGGTCTGGTTTGTTAAGCACATGTGGTCTATGCAGCAGAGAAGGGGAAGGGGTGGAGTGTGAGTTGTGTGTATAGAAAGAACGAACATTATTCATGTTCATCAATGCATTGAGGATTCAGGAGTCTTTTGTATCATAAGCCAGTTGTGGCACCAAAGAAAAGAGAGTTCCTGTTAATGTTCAGGATCCAGCACAGTTAACAGTTGATAATGAAATTACACACTCCTGCACACATGCATGGACTGATATTGTATATGATAATAACACTGGCTTGACCTGTGTTTTAAACTGGATGTGTTACATCATTTCATATCCAATAGGCTATATCTGACGTAAATCTAGTCCATGTAAATGTTTATTTTTGAGAAAGTTTTTTTCACTTTGTGTCCTGAGAAATTTCATGAGTTAACTCCACATTCCTGTGACATTAGTTTGATTTTCTGCAATTGTGCTAGCTATTAGAGCCTGATATGTGCCACCTATGTGTAGCTGGGACAGTGTACTTGAAATTGTTTCTTGTGTTATGCTGAAAGGTAAATTAAGATTATGTCAAACTGATCAGTTCAAAGTTGTATTTAGGTGGATGAGAGCAACAGCCACCAAAGAAAAACACTCCAATAAATTCTTTCTTTCTAATTAGAAAATTCCAGATTACATTTACCTAGATTTTGATGTTTTGTGTTTTTTGTTTTTTTTTATTTAAAATGGGTGGTACAATGTAATTGCTGGATTAAGACCAGCTGTGTATGTACTTGCTATGTTATAAAAACATGGCACAAGAGAACAACTTCCTCCAGTGGATGGTGAACTCGGTGTAAACACTACAACACTATTGAAGTATTGCAATATGAACCACAATCTGACACCTTTCAGCTCTAAGAAGTGTATTTATTACCGGCTGCTGTAGGCTAAAATGACAATGTTGTACCCAATGTACTTTAGAAGATTGTATGCGTACTGTATACTGAAGGATGTCTGAAACTTAAGTGTGTGCTGCCTATGAAGCGGTGACTATTTGACAATTTCACTTTTTATATTTCATGTTTAGATTGTGATATGATAGATATATTCTCTCCATCTCACATGCTTTTTCTACATGAATGTTTCACATGGCTCATGAGCCACGTTTGCTGGTGGTCCTATAGGCTTCAATTACTATATTTTTACTGTGTATAAAATGTGCATATGTAAATAGGAGTCACGGAAATGCCTTCTCATGCAATATGTGCTGCCTGTCCTTCCTACCATGTTTCAGTTATGTGGTGGTGATGTTTTCATGTCTGATTTTAAAAAAAAAAATAAACATATTTTCTAAATCTTACCTTTGTCCTACTGTTTAAGAGTATGCATGGAGTGTCAGGTGTTTAGAAGACAGTTCAGTATACTTTCAGGTGCTGCACAATCTGTTTCAAAATATAAATCGAATGTGACTGTTTTCTCCAAAGGTTAAATTGTTCCAGTGAAAGTAGTACATTTATTTTTAGCTACCTTGATCGTACTAATCATCAGTTTATAGGGTTAATACCAAGGCCAGATGTATGTATGGCATGTATAAATTTTGTTTTTCCTCTTTTACCAGTGCAGAATATTTAGACCCAGAGTTGGCTGATAATCACCAAATGTACCTGTACAATAATTTGAGTCACAGTGGTTCCCACTGGAAAACAAGCAAACAAACAAGAAATAAAATTCTATCTGATCTAATATGTTTACACCCAATAATTAACAGTTATCTTTTGTTTAGGTCCATGAAATAAAAACTAAAAGCAGACAAACCTTTAAAGTAAGTTTCAATTGTAATGTCTCATCGCTGTAAGTGTTGTATTCACTTTTGACTTCAGAATCTGTGTAATTGTGTAACTTTCTAATTGAGCAAGAAGCCTAGAAGGCTAGAAGGTCATTAGACCTTCGGTATTTGTTGTTTCCCATCAATTTTTGTAGATATTCAAAAATAAATAATCGTTACAAATGAATCGCTTGGAGGAAACGGGGGTATCCTTCCTATTTTGTTTGAAAACTGCAATACCCACAAGCCCTCGCGAGGACGGCGTAAACTACAGACGTCAAGATGGTGCTTGAAAGTACTATGGTCTGGTAAGGAATCAGAAATATGTTCAAATATTATGTTTAAATACTAGCCTAATTCAAAATAAGCATTTATTTGATATGTTGAATATGCATAGTTTGGTGTCATTAGTCAGAATTGTTTGTACATATTTTCTTTATCTGTCTTCGATTTAAGATCCCTGAGTCACTCCATAACATAGCCATCGTTAGCTAACGTTAATGTTAGCTGAAAGGAGCTACCAGCACATAGCTAGCTGGCTATCCAGCAGTCTTTTGGGGCAGTGTATGTCAATTTAACTAAATTTCTTTGTACTAAAGCCAGTTAGTGTAGTTTGCCGAACCAAAGAGATGTCGCACCAGACTGAATAAATGTCCTTTTGTTTGAGTTAACGCGTTAGCATTAGCAAGCTAACACAACCTACTAACGTTGTCATTACAATTTGTTTTTGTGTCTGGCGTGCTAAGTAATGTATTTTTTAATAAGGTTTTTAATAATGTGAATGTGTGTTTCATCTTGAATATGCATTGTCATATCCATACGATCCCTAGCAAACGGCATTTGCCCTTTCTGTATAATTTCCTTTTTATTTGATCTGGTGATAATTAAAACTGCTTTTCATTTTGTTAGTGTGGACAACAGTGAGTACATGCGAAATGGAGACTTTCTGCCCACCAGACTGCAGGCTCAGCAGGATGCAGTTAATATTGTTTGTCACTCCAAGACTCGTAGCAATCCGGAAAACAACGTGGGCCTCATCACGATGGCAAAGTGAGAATCAGTGTATTTGACTTTGTGTACTGATATTTAAAATGTGATAAATAACAAAGTGTTATGTTCATGTGCAGCAACTGTGAGGTGCTGACCACACTGACTCCAGACACAGGGAGGATACTTTCTAAGCTCCATGCTGTGCAGCCTCGTGGAAACATCAGCTTCTGCACTGGCATCAGGGTGGCACATGTAAGTGTTTATTGGACAGTGAGAGATAAAGTGAGGTAAGAGAAGTCATGGTACAGTGTTTCCATGCTTCTTGTTTGGGACATCAATAGACAAGCCTAAAAATGTACAACACATAACTTAGCAGATAAAGTTACTACCATTGTAAATGTAGTATAAAAAGTAATTCTTTAAGACAAGGTCAAAACAGGATGCTGACAGCAGAGGCAGATCTATTTTACTGTTTGTCACATAAATTAATTTGTTTTGCTATGTTTCTCTGTAGTTGGCACTGAAGCACAGACAAGGCAAAAACCACAAGATGCGGATTATTGCATTTGTTGGCAGCCCAGTGGAGGACAATGAAAAAGAAGTGAGATAAGTTCTGAGATAAATCTGTATGTTTTGAAGGTTGTTGTCATCATGGGAAATTGATGCCAAGACATTTGGGGTGTTGGGATTTCAAGCAAAAAAAAAAGTACAACAGCATCTCATGGCGTGTAAAAATTACAGCAGCTCTTTTTTTTCTTGTAGTTGGTCAAAATGGCAAAGCGTCTGAAGAAAGAAAAAGTCAACGTGGATGTCATTAATTTTGGAGAGGAGGTATTGTTCCATCAATGCTTCACATACACTAAGTCTCTTGCATATTTAATGTGATGTTATTTTTATATTTGCTTTTTCCATGTTGTTGACTGGACAGTGTGTTGAATTTATTCTTTTACACTCCTGCAGGAGATGAACACAGAGAAGCTGACGGCCTTCATTAACACACTGAATGGAAAAGAGGGAGCAGGCTCCCACCTGGTCACAGTCCCTCCAGGCCCCAGTCTGGCTGATGCCCTGCTGTCCTCTCCTATTCTGGCTGGAGAAGGAGGTGCAGTGTTGGGCCTGGGTGCCGGTGACTTTGAGTTCGGAGTGGATCCCAGTGCTGATCCAGAGCTGGCCTTGGTAGGAGAGCAGGAGACAGATACAGATACAAATTATTGTATAGTTCAGTGAAAACACGAATCACTTCATTCATGTTTTTTGTGCTTTTTTTTTTCTTCTTCAGGCTTTGCGGGTGTCCATGGAGGAGCAGCGACAACGACAGGAAGATGAAGCTCGCAGAGTGGCTGTAGCATCAGCTGCTGAAGCTGGTATTGGTTCTCGTGCTGCAGATGGTGAGAAAAGTATTTCCATACTACTTGATTTGCTCTCAGATTAATTATGTCACACTGGGTGTTCATACAGCCTATTTTTTTCCTGATTCAGAGTCTGAAGATGCCCTGTTGAAGATGTCCATTCCACATACAGACTCCTCCACTTCTGCTTTACCAGACTTCAGTCGCATGACAGAGGATGAACAGATTGCCTATGCTCTCCAGATGTCCATGCAGGGAGCAGGAGCAGGTTAAGCATGGAGTTGGAATTTTTTAAGAACTTACCAAAACAGAAAATTGCTAACCTAAAATATGAGCTGGCATTGAGTATGCATCACATCAACACTATAAAATGCATGTCAGAATTCATTTACAGCAGGATTGTCACACTTTTTTGTGTTCTGTATTGTGTTTTAAAGGATCAGCTGATTGAACAGTTATCATATTATTCCAATTATAATAACCCATTTTGCAGTAAACCTTGGAATGCGAGCATAACTCATACCGGAAACATGCTTGTAATCAAAAGCACTTTTATATCAAAGTGAATTTCCCTATAAGAAATAATGGAAACTCAGATAAGTCGTTTCATAACCCAAAATATTAATAGAAAAATTATTTATACAGAATATAAAGTAAAAATAAAACAAATTAACCTGCACCTTATTGTGTAATTTGACTTTCACTATCACTATTAGAGTCACTGCTATCTGTTAGCTTTAACTTTATGGTAGACAATATGCGCTGGCATGGATGTTGACTATACGGATGAGAACCGTCTGCTCTGTTGTGATCGAGTGACACTCGCTTGTCTATTAAGTTGAAATTTGTCTTGCAAAATACTTAGACCAAGTTACTTGCAATCCAAGGTTTTACTGTATACGTTTTTGTTGACACACTAGTTAGTTATCTACTATTGCAAAGCAACACATCCAGGAAAATATGTTAAAACATGTTAAAATGACCAGAGTTATCCAGCAACCTAATTTGTGCTGCTTAAGCAACATTCCTGTTCTATTTTATGCAGAATTTGGTGCTGAGGACATGGATACCGGAGCTGATATAGAATCATCTGAGACAAAGGTAAGCACAAGTCTCACTTTACTGAGTCTTATTAATAATTTTGTGTCTGATTGAAAAGTGCTTGGTAAAGATGAATCACCATATGTTACTGTCTGTGCTTCAGGATGAAGAGGACTACGATGTTATGCAGGATCCAGAGTTCCTTCAGAGTGTCCTGGAAAACCTTCCTGGAGTCGACCCCAACAATGAGGCCATCCGTAATGCCATGGGCTCTCTGGCTTCCCAGACAGGCTCTAAACCAGACACTAAGAAGGATGAGGAGAAAAAGAAATAAACATTCACACAGGAACTAAATATATGATAAATAAAACCATCTGAGAATTGCACTGCATGTGTCATTCACAGTAATACTGTTACTCTCCTATACAAACCATTTTATGTTTTGTTTATATAGCTGTGTAAACTGTAAACAACTTCTGCCTTTTCTGATTTTAAGCCTTGTTCTGATCTCCACTTTTTTAAGCACCCATGCTTACTTTCTTTTCTAATATAATTATTGAATGAGATTTCCAGATTTCCTCAATAAAGTAGAACGTGGCATTTCATCTGATGCTTTAAGAACAAGATTAGTTTTTGGAAACTTTTATCTTTATTGAACATAAGCTGTACCCCGCCTCTCGCCTGTAAGCTGGCTGGGATAGGCTCCAGCACACCCGTGACCCCTGCGGGGACTAAGCGGTATAGAAGATGAACATAAGCTGTAATAAATAGAAGTATATTTATGAAGAGCATTGAAAAAACATGCTTTCATAGTATCAGTGCATACATTCATGTAACTGAAAAGCAGGTGAACAATGGAGCTCGACCATGTTGATAAATGAAACTTCTGTTGCAGGAAACTCAGAGGATGCATCTGCATTTGTTACTTTAATAAGTAAAATAAAAACAATGAGTTTGGCAGCACTTGGCACCTATACATTTTCTAGTAGAATCTACACTCTTGAAAAGAAACTGGTAAACAGTATGGGGGCTTCTGGGAAATAACTGTCGCACGATTTGATGACGAAAAACCTGTGCGTCAAAGACTAAAGTGAGGAACCAACTTCGCTAACTAGCAGGTAACTAAAGTGAAATACAAGTGAGCAGGTGGTAGCTTCAACTGCAATAAACAGAACACTAATGGGACATAATATACCCCATTATTTAAATATTGCATGAGTGCAGTTATGTTTTTAACAAACGTGGTTCGAGGATATTTGGACGATTGACGTTAGCAGGACCAGCTAGCAGTTTAGCTAACGTTAGCTACTAGCAAAAGAATCCACTTGTTGCAACATGACAGCTGAGCTTACGATGCTGAATATCAGCTCTTTCTAATTGGTCTTATTTTTTACACTGGTTTATTTCTTATCTGTTTGGGCCAGGAGTAAACAAATTGTTGCCATGACCAACCATAACCGAGTCTATTATGATACCAGCTGTTTTCGATTTCAGTCATATATAAAAGTTTCTTGGTTTAACTTTGTCAGTCGGAATATGAACTTTCGACTAGGTGTTATATCAACTATTGAAACTATGTTGTTATCGCTATAGGTTAAAAGCATTGTGCTGGCAATGGGGGACATGAAGACCCCAGACTTTGATGATTTGCTGGCAGCCTTTGACATTCCTGACATTGATGCCAAAGAGGCCATCCAGTCAAGTCCAGAGGAGGAACGGCATGAGGTGGTGGCTAATGCAAATGTGAGGGAGAGTGGGTCTCCATCGTGCTTTTCGTGCTCTCCTGCCTCAGACAGTGACCCCCCAGTGGTCAGTGTTATTGTGAAGAACACTGCACAGTCCGAGTCTTCTGAAGAGGAGGAGAAGTATGTCAGGGATAAAATGGACAATTCTTTGAGTAGTGGCTTAGCCTCTCAAGTTCAGGTCAAGTTGGATGAACTCACCTCAGAGCTTAGCCCCACTCTGTCTGTTGATGGTGCTGTGGAGTCCCAGATTGCCAGTGGCACAGAGGGATATGTTTCCAGTGATCAGGGCACAACCAACACAGAGCCGTTGTCCCAGCAGTCACCATTTAGGCCTTTGCTGAATGACTACAAGGATGGAAGTGATAAAGGAGCTGAAGTTGGTTCAATCCAGCATACAACCGATGTGATCCACAGTTTGAAACCCCTCCTGTATCCCCAGTCTCCAAGCAGTGCTCATCCCAAATTTTCAACTCCTCCCTCCCCACACCCTGTCAGTCCTCACCTTTCTCCTCACTCCCCTCAGAAGGAAGAAGCTTGTATCCTTGGTAATCCATCATCGCCCCCTTCACGACAAAACTGTAATATTGTAGCTGTAACTAAAGATGTTACACATTTAGACGATGACTCAGAACCTGACTTAGGAAGTCCACTGGTGATCCAGGAGAGCCCAGAATCTCTGATGTCCGCCCTTCCCAAATTTAAACGCAGAGCAAAGCCACAGCTTGAATCTCCTGAAACCACCTCTTTTGATATTTCTCAACTTTCTCATCAGTCCTGTTCTCTGGAAAAACCCAACCCCCCTCTTGAGGAGGGGCAGCCTATGCCTCCCAGTTCCACTGCACCTCTGCCACAGAGTCCCATGGACTGTCTCCCCTGTGTCTCTGTTTCTGCCCCAGTCAAGGAAGAGAAATACCCAGAACATGTCATTGATGAGAGAGATTCACCCGAGAGCCCACCTCCCAGTGAGACAGGTCTTGTAGTCCCTAATAGAAGCAGTAGCCCTAATTTGGCTCCAACACCAGGTCTAGCACTGGGTCATAATGACTTCCATCACCAAGAGGAGCTCATGCAAAGTGAGCCTAGTAAAGAGAACAGACTAGGTGATGCCCAGGAGCTGATTGAAAAGATAGCTGGAAATGGGGAATGTGTAAAAGAGGACAGCAGTGGTAACACGCCATTTGAGAATACCATATCTAATACTCCTGCAGAGAGTGTTTCATCTTCATTGCACCCCCTCAAAGTTAAAATCAAAATTCCTACAGGCAGCATTACAAGAGCTGCGACTGGGGTGGCACCTAAAAGAAGTGCAAGAGCCAATTCAAAGGCTGTGGATACTTCAAAATCTTCACCAGAACGTCATAACACAAGATCCAAGAGGGAGCTGCCACAGCAAACTCAGTCACCTGTCTTAGCAACGCTCCAGGATGTTTGTGCAGTTAAGGAAAAAACCACAGAGGACACAAAACCTGGAGTTTCCCCGACAGCTGTTAGCATCACAAAAACTGCAACCCTGCCCTCCGTCTCTGTTTCCACTCCCAGAGTCAATCCAAGTGGGATCAGCCTGCGCAGCTTAGGTCAGAAAACTCTAAATAGTGGAATAACTCTTCCTGCACCTTCACCTCTACTCTCCCCTCAAAGTAGCAGCAGACCAGCATCCATAGTCAACAACACTGGAGCAATTATCTCAAAGAATCAGACCAACCTGGTAGAAGCTTTCAACAAAATCCTCAACAACAAGAACCTGCTGCCCATTTACAAACCCGATTTGAGCTCCCCACTTCCTGCAGAGTGGGGCATTGCACTGCCAGCACAGGTGAGCTGACATTGTGTATAGCACATATTAGACAATTTATCAGTTAGTCAGCATAAAAAAAGATATAATAATGTAATGTGCGGGTATGTAATGTAAGGTATGTATAATGTAATAATGTAAGGTGTGTAATTTGTCACATTTTTATTATGTGAAATTTTAAAGACCAAACACATTTATTAATCAAGAAAATTAAAAATTAATTAATCATTAATTTTAAGCGTAATTGGTCTTGTTGATCTTAATTAAGTGACAGCAGCATTTTACAGCTGTTGTTTATATTATATCATAATCTAAGAAGACAAATTACTGACCCCCTGCAGGGTTATCGCTGTTTGGAGTGTGGTGATTCCTTCGCCCTGGAACAGAGTTTGGCACGACATTATGATCGACGCTCACTGAGGATTGAAGTGACTTGTAATCACTGCGCCAAGCGGTTGGCCTTCTTCAACAAATGCAGTCTGCTTTTACATGCCAGAGAGCACAAGGAGAGAGGCCTGATCATGCAGTGTTCCCACCTGGTGATGAAACCTGTACCTGTGGAGCAGATGATTAGCAAGCAGCAACTCACCCCAGTTGGTTTGTGAAAACTGCTTCTGTCTTAGATTCCTTAGATAATGATTTTGGATGCGAGTCCCGTGTGTGATTATTTGTATATTCCTCCCTCATTCTTCATGTGTGCTCTCTTTATCTCTCTGGTTATCATCATTGTTCTCCTTAGGTCAGGTCAATCCAAACACAACACCTCAGCCACATCAGGCAGTATCTAACAATAAAGGAGAGGCGATGAAGTGCGTGACTAATAAATGTCCCGAGTGTCAGGCTGCGTTCAGCAGCAAAGAAGAGATGGCCGAGCATTTCCAAGAAATCAAACCAGCACACACCACTGTGAGTCTGGCATGTGTGAGGAAAAACTAAAAACTTATACTTGTTCTCTCATGACTTGGTGATTGGTTTTGATTGTTTTCTTCCATTGTCTTCCAGCCATGCGCAGAGTGTTCGCCTCCGATGCTCCTGCCCAACACCTGCAGTGCAGCAGCTCACCAACGCATCCACCAAGGCCACGCAGCACATGTCTGCCCAGAGTGTGGAGCCACATTCAAACAATCGCTGTTTCAGACACATCTGGATGAGATCTGTTTGCACTTTGCACGTCGCATTGGATACAGGTGCAATACCTGGATGTGTAGTTAAACAGAAGTATGCTGTACTGTTATACTCATCATGTAGGGGTGGCATGTAGATCAGTTGGTAGAGCAGTCGTCTGTCAAACCCAGGGTTAGTGGTTTGATTCCCAGTTCCTTGTGGCTACATGCTGAGGTGTCCTTGGACAAGACACTGAAACCCCAGTAGCACCATCATCTATGTGCGACTGTCCAAATGACAATTTCCCTCACTTGTAAGTCGCTTTGCATGAAAGCGTCTGCCAAAAGATCAAATGTAAATGTTGCTTTTGCTGTCCGCCTCTCTCCAGATGTTCCAGTTGTCTGGTGGTGTTTGGAGGGCTGAACTCAGTGAAGTCTCACATCCAACAGGCACATTGTGATATGTTTCACAAATGCCCCAGCTGTCCTATGGCTTTCAAATCTGCCCCCAGCATACAGAGCCACATCAATGCCCAACATCCAACTCTCTGTGAAGGAGAAACAATGTACTACACAAAAACACAGACACACACAGTTTAAGTTGTTTTTTACCATGAAAATTAATTTCTCTCTTACAATTCATTGATCTAGTTTTTCCCCATTTTACAGATCGATATATAAATGTGTCATGTGTGACACTGTTTTCACTCAAAAGCCCCTGCTGTATTCTCATTTTGACACTCATTTAACCAATCAGAAGGTGCAAGTGTTTAAATGCCCTGAGTGCACCAAGCTGTTTTCGCAGAGGAATTCACTACTTGACCATTACAAGGTAAGTCTGTGTTCAACTACTTAACATGAACTCAGTCTTAGAATTTTCCACGTTTTCTATTTCTCTTCACCTGACTCTCTCTGTGCCTCAGACTCACAAGACTCCCACATTAAAACAAGAGCTGCCTTTGCCTTCAGCTGCTTCGTCTCGCTCACGACCGTTGGTGAAGTCAGAGAGTTCAGATGGGGAGGGATCGATGGATGAACATAAAGAAGTGACAGTGAAAACAGAGAAGATAAAGACGCCCTCAGGGTGGAACTGTACACCTTGTCACGCTCGCTACACACAGAGGGAAGACTACATTACCCACATGGCTAAACAGCATGGCAAGGTCTGAATGTCCTATAACTACAGTATAGTTACAGAAAATATTTAATACATGCAGACATATAAATGCATGTGTTTGTGTTGTGTAGATTCTGAAGAAGTTTCCTTGTAACAAATGTGAAAGCTCCTTCACCACCACCTCCAGTCTGAGACGTCACATCAGAGACAAACACAAAATCATGAATCGTGCCTTCCGCTGCCTGTGAGTGCCACCGCCCCCCCCAACACTGTGTGACTTGTGTATAGTGTGTAGTATCTAGTAAAACATTCCTTCTTCCACAAAATAAATCAGAACACAGGCAAATATGACTGGCATGTTGAAGTCATTGACAGTGGTGGTGAGACACATACACTAACAGAAATTAACATTACGTGCCTGTGCTTGTATGTTTGTGTGTGCCTTTGTAGGTTCTGCACTGAGAGTAAGAAAACCTTCAGCAGCAGGGCGATGTTAGAGAAACACGTCCAGCTGAGACACAGTATGGACACTGTGAGCCAAGACGCACTGATGGTAAGCTACTGTTTTGCATTCGTTGTGAGACAGAATGTGGGACTTACCTAAATTTAGTTAGCTAAACAAATTTATTCTGGTCACAGGGTGGCAACGAAGAGGCAGGCGCGCCCTCAGAACAGAACGGCAGTTTGGGGGCTCGCCGGAGACGGAGAGGTGCTGTGAAGATGGAGCAGGATGAAGAGTCGACAGATGGGATGAGTCCTGTAAAGAAGTTGCGATCCTCTTCTGCTCCTGCTCCCGACTCTCTTCCTGAGTCTGGGTTTCGCTGTGCCCCGTGTGGCTTCACCACAGAGAACCAGTCATCGTTCCTGGAGCACATAAGTCAGCACAGGCGAGGAGGGGCAGAGGACAGTGGTTTGCAATGTCTACAATGTGGCGCTTGCTTCACATCCACCTTTTCCCTGTCGCGCCATCGTTTCATCACCCACAAAGTGAGAGATGCATTCACTGATGGTCAGCAAGACCATGGTGTGCATCCAGCACCTTCCCCCAGTAACGGCAAGACCCATGATGATAAGAATTCTCTGGATGATTCTGCACCAGCATCACCCTCCTTTCAACCCTCCGTAGCTCAAGGGAAAGAGGAGGAGGACACACTAGCCTGTAAGGTGTGTGGTAAACATTTTGAAAAGGCAACAGATCTGAATACGCACTTCAGAACTCACGGTATGGCTTTTATCAATGCAAGAAATGCTGGAAAAACTGCTTAAGATGTCAAATGTGAGGAGAAGATTAGTGTTGGTAGGTGAGAAAATCATTTTAGCAAGTGCCTTTTTTGTTGACCGTTCATTAAAATGTGGGTTAGCACACCTATGCACTAATTCAACCAAAGATGGCTAGTTTTTATGTGAATAGATTATAAAACAGTCAAATGTGATTTTCACTAGTCAAGACTAACCTTCTGACAGACATAGTGACTGTGACTGATAGTGACTGATATAATGCTGCATTTCTGTGTTCGATCATGATACTAATTAGAGCTGCTTCCAGCGCAGTGCACAGTTAATCTGCTTAGTTCCCAAAATAATGTGTCAGTAGAGAACTGTGAATTTTGTCCCCAAATCCTACTGTGATCACGACGGCTCTTTCAGTGAATGTTGATAGACAGCGATAGAATGTGTCTGTTTTGATTTCAATATTTTATCTTAGTGAGGAGATTGTTGAATACCAACCCAGGTCTGTATTTTAAAACAAATATTTAGAGAATGATTCCAGGGGTTTCGAATATGTTAGCTAAATTAATATTGTCTTATTTTTAATTTACTGACAGCCATTTCCAACAACATACGCTAACATTTTAGAGTAATTCCCAACTTTAAAAACGTCTGGAAGCCGTTAGTGTGAATATGAGATGGATAACAGAGGGATAGTAACACAAAGAGAATTTAAACTAACACTGCAACTTCATTAGTTTAACTTCTTCATATTAGCTTTGGATGAACTTTGGACAATATTTTTGCACAAATTAAGACTGCAGGCACAATTATAGACTCTCAACCTTTTCAATACAAATCAATTCTTGTACTTCTTCATGACAGAAGTATAAAATATGTGTGTGCTTTTTTTATTTACTGGAATTAATGTGGACCAGTCACTCTACGGAAGGTAGGGGCACAATCTGAAAATATTGACTGTGCTTTGGAAAATCGTCAGATAATTTTAAGTGTACGCAAATTGTAGCTACTGGTCCAAAACTTTCAAAGTGACTAAAGTTAACATTCATTTTGGTTTAAATATACTATAATCAATGGATCTAATCCTTCTGTGAAAAAAAGATGGACGTAAGAGTATGGCTGTTTTGGCTTATTGGTATGTGGGCATATGTTTGTCTCAAGCTTGCTTTATGCAATTACTGTAAACAAAAGATCATGTGTATGTGATTGTGTGTGCGTTTAACTTTGTATTTGATTAATTTTCTTCAGTGTTGGGCACTGCCAAAAATCATTGTTTAGTAAAACTGACTGCAGCTGTTAAGTGTCAACCCAGACACAGAAGCATATGAAAGTACACTGAAACTGAAAAGTCGGATATGTTGAGTGATACAGTGAAGTCCTAGAGGAGAAGTAAGTGTTAAAAACCCAGTTGAGATACTGTATTGTGCTTTAATAATTATAAATGCTGTTTTCATTTAATGTCTTTGTTTAGTGGCACTTTTTTCACGTGTCACAGGTTGCAGGTTAACTGAAATAGTTCAGAGCACAGAATCCTTAGACTGAGCTAATATCGATGCTTCGATATCACTGATATCATGATATCACAAAAAGAAAAAGATATTCCTTTAATGTGCTGTAGTCATCAGTGATCTGTGTATAGTTGTAATTTCTCAGGACATGATCTCATGCTTTAACACACATTGTTATATTTAACTTCTACTTTTGCATTGACAAGGCAATTTCTAAACAAATGGCTATAAAAAATACTACAAACTATGTTTTGTCTTTGTCTCCAAATACCACTCCTAACTCTGAGTATCATAAACGTCTTTATTGGGTTTGTTAATTTATTATAGTTTACCATATAGAAAGCAAGAGAGTGAAATATTATTCTTTGTTTCACTAAAATATAAAGATCATATATAAATATAAATATATAGATACAGTTTTAAAAGTGAATTTGATGTGAAGTAATAACAGAATTCTGTTATGTTAGAAATTAATTAACGACACATCTTCATCACAAATAAGACAAAGAATGTTACAAGTTAAAGTAGTCTATGATGATATGAGTGAGTGTGGTTAACTAAGGCTCCTTCAGGTTTTATAGCTGGATGTGGTGACTTCTCTCACAGCAGCAGGAACCCCATGAGCAGAAACAGGAATGGCTTCATGAAGGCAGAGATCCCCTCCACACTCACTGATGGAGTTCCTGTATGGCACAGTGATGCAAAGCATCCATAAGAATGCTTCTCCTTTTGAACAATTCAAAATGTCATGAAAACCTATTTACACAATCTGTGTCTTTACAAAAGTGTATATCTTCATAGAATTAAATACATTAAGTGCATATCTTTCAAAGTTACATCCACTTGATCCTCTTGAGTTACATCCAAATTTAACTTAATTGACCAAAGTGTCTTCTAAATGTGATTCAGATATAGCTAAGAAATATATATACAGTATAACAGATAACTGTAAAATATAACCGTATCATGCAAGAGATTATACATAAACTTATTTCAGTGGACAAATATATTTACCTGACTGGACAGAGGTTAGCGTTTGGGCACGAGTTCCTGTCTCAGCTGATTCAAGAGCGGCCTGTTGATCCTTTCTCAGTGCAGCTTTCTGTTCAGAGGTTACCATGGCAGCGTTGTCCGGACCAAGAGCCTCCAGCTGAGAAACAGAGAGTGCCTGCAGGGAAAAAGGGCAGCAACTCAGAGGTATAGAAGTAATCTGCATATCCATATCTTAATATGACAATGTTAAGTAAAAGTCCTCATTACACAAAATGTAATTTGTGTAAAAGTACAGAAGCATTATTAGTAAAGTGTAATTAAACTTACAAAAGTAAGTATCATAGTTTTATTTACTGTATGCATACATTTATACTACAGGAACTGGTGTTTATGGTGGTATGTTTCTGCTAAAACATATTTAATTTCTATCCTAAAAACCTAATTTAGCTGTTATTTAAGATAATTAACTTGTTTATGTAATTAAATTAATCTATTTAAAAATGTTGTAGACATGAAAATCAGTATCACACTTTGCACTTCAATTTTTTTCCTCACCTGAAAGATGAAGGAAACAAGACAGACCACAAGAAGTTACTTACAGCAAAGTTGGCAGGTGGTATGAGTGGGATACAAGTCTCACTGACAAATGAGAAGACAGATGGGTTCAAGGCCACCAGCTCATTTGCATCCAACCCAGCTGAGAGTGACAGAAACAGAAACTGAGCAAAAGCACCAAACGAGCTAAATCTGCAATAATCTCTGAGAATATTGTGATGGGGCTTGGTTTCCTGCAGCAAGCACATAAACACAGGATCTCACCAAAGATGTTGCCTAAGTCAGACACTTGTGCTTCAGTCCAGGAGCTGGGGTCTCCAAACACAGACACAGCAAGATTTTTAAACTGCTGCATGACCCTAAATGAGCACTGAATACCATCTATGGAGCCCACGGCATCCCTGTGACACACACACAAACGTTTCACTGTGCAACTCATAACAAAGTCATAATATTTGATTCTGCTCTGAAGAATGCATGCTCTATGCATCTAACAAAAATTACTGATTGTAAATCTAGATTTACAACATAAAACTATGTTTGCAAACACACTGATAAACACTTGTAGCTACACGAGACAAAGACTTGCAGTGCAATATGCATGTAAAAACATTTTGAGGCTACATCCTCTTATCAGTTTGAGTAACAAGTTAAAATGACAGCAATGTTTTGAACCTAAACAAGGAGATGGTGATAAATAAATCCATAAGTAAGTGTGTGTGTTGCACAGACTTGAAAGCTTCTTTGTTGAGGGATCCGATCTCGCTGGAGTTCAGGCCACAGATGAATCGATTCATCGCTACGATATCTGCAGCACCCAGCTGCTGAGCTGTCAGGTTGTTATATTTAGAAACACCATTCCAGATAGCCACCATCTATACAGACAATTTATCTTGATTACTGAATATGACAATTGTAATCAGTATGATCAAGATTATATGAGAAGCTGTTTCTGTACTTCACCTGCGACTCATTCCAGCCACAGTGGGCAATCTTCTCCAGAGTGTCCAGTGGGAGGGGAAGTTTCTTTAGGTCTGAGCTGGAGAAGCCCCGAGTTATACATCCCAACTGTATCACTGCACTCTCATTCATCTGTGACACTGGGCCAAAGGCCTACAGAAATAAGGACAGAATAAAATAATCATCCTCAGAAGTGACTGTGCTCATACATGAATGTGATGAACATAAATCATAGGATTTTATATTCAGTTACAGCCTTAGCTTTGAATATCAGGTAGACATCAGAAGAGTACTGTGCAAAAATTACTATAGGGAAGAGGGTGTCAAAATGGCATAATAGTAATAGTTAGTAGTATAAAGTTAGTAGCTATATATTAAAACATAATGCACTTACAGTACATAATGTTTTTCTATCTAGCTTTTTTCACACACACACTTGGCAGCAGCAGAGCTGCCATTCAAGGCGCTGGTCTGATCATTAGAAACTTGCGTATCAGTTTTTTTGGCAAAGACATAGATTAATGTATGACCCAATCTATCTCCTGAACCACAGCCACATTTTCAAGTTCTTTTAAAAACAGAAAACCGAAAAAACAGATCCAGAATCAGTGCCTCCACTGTACCTCGGTTGCTTTTTTAATGAGTACATCCATTTGGTCTGCGTTATATCCAGGGTTGGCCCCAAGTGTTTCTACACATGTGAGGAAGGTGTCATTTGACATCATATTCAACTGTGCAGCTGTCCAATAGATGTTGTCCATTCCCAAGTTTTCAATCGTGTCCACAGTGGGTGCAACAGTATTAATACTGCTACTGTTGGCTGAGAGAGAAAAATCTGAGAGCTCACTTAAGAACAGATAGATGAAAGTGTGAATGTGAAACAATACAAAATAAATCCTGCAAAGCAGTAAGCAGCTGCAAGCAGTAACTTCCAGGAGATACTAAAAAGTGATGAATACAGCTGAGATTTGCTTGTTGAGCTTTTTCTGCATTGTGGAGCAAAATATGAATACAAAAATACAATAACATTTCTTACCTGCTCTCTTTTTACGTGCTGCATTTGATTTGGTGGCAGTGGTGCTAAGATCAAAGAATTTTTTTTTCAGGGCGCCTGAGTCATAGGGCAGACGTGACTTCAGGAAATAGAGAATGTCTTTCATCCAAGGCTTACAGAGACACAAAAAGATGAACAAAGAGGAAAATGTACATAAAGATATAATAAAAGGGGAGTTCTGAACTTCCTCTTAATTTTAATCAATAATGTATTGAAAAGGATGTAAAGGAAAAGACAAAACCTTATTTGGCAGAGCAGATGTGGCATTATCATCCATAATAACAAGGGGACCCAGTGCTTCCATAGTCTCTGAAGGCCAGTAAGATGGATCCCTGAAGAAAGTAAAAAATGCATTTGACTCCTGCTTTCTCTTTCTTTCTATGTGGTGAAGCCAGTGTCTTCAGTGAGTGTGTCCTACCCAAAAGTCTGTTTCACAAGAGAAATCACTTCTGCCCTCTGGTGTTGGGGAATGAACTGGCAGGAAGCCATGGCCAGGAGGCTGGAGTTCAGGACACCAGGAGCCATGAGGTGCAGCTGGGAAGCTGAAAGCTCACATAACAACGGCCCAAGTCTGGACACATCCTCCGTGGTCAGTTTAGATACATTTTTCCCCTGCAGATGTACAGTAAAGTTCGCAGGCTGTCGTTGAATGTGTGCACTGGATGGAATCATGTGATACTTCTACAGTAGTTGTAGAGAAGCAGGTACAGACAGGTTCCAGAGACTTGACTAAATAGATAAACTAATGCAGATTAATCCACACAGGGCCTTCACACTGACCAGATCTCTACCCAACTGGACACCTTTAAGGCTAGACTACGTTCTAATTAATACTAAATTAAGGAATATCTTTAAAAATGTTCATTTTCATATCTCCAATTATGTCTCAGAAAGTTGAAGACCCATGACAAGGAGCACAGATATAGACAGACAGGCAGGTAGCTCGATACTTCATGTAAAACTAAGCTCAGCAGGTAACACATAGATCAGTTGGTAGAGTAGTTGTCTACCAACCCCATGGTTACTGGTTTGATTCCTGGTTCCTTCTACATGCTGAGGTGACCTTGGACAAGACACCAAAACCCTGTAGCTTTTAGGTTGTTTTGGATAAAAGTGTCTGCTAAATGTAAATGTATGTGGGCTTTATGTGTACACTGACCAGGCAGAGCAGAGCCCTCTGGGTGAGTGCAGGACGAGATGGAGAACGAAGAGGTAATGAGCTCAGGTTGGCCACATCCATTTTATCAAGGAACACAGGACACACAGAGTCAGGCAAATCTTTCACACAAGAAGGCCTGTGATAGTGTAAATGAGAAAGAGTTGTTACATTTGCAACAGTACAATATTTGAAAAATATGATTAAATGAAAGCTAGAGAGATAGAATAATATTTTCTTACGGCAGACGAAGAAGTAAAGATGTAGGAATCTTATCCAGCTCATTCCCTGTGATTGTTTTGAAATAGTCAGCTCTCTCTTTTTCCAAAGTTGCAAACAGCTTTCGGGCAGCACAACCTGCCTGAAATCATACATTTATTGTTATTTATGATACGTATCTTCTATTCTTTATCTTTGGATAACTGTGTGTGTGCTGTGTGTCTGAGTAAATATGTACCAGCACTTTAGAGAGCCATTGTGGATTCTCTGCTATGACCTGTGCCAGGTTCTTTATATCACTGTTTGCTACTTTGTCAGTCATCTCACAGGTTATGCCCTGGAGGATTGAATGCAGCCTCCTGTGTGAGCAGAGAATATTTTAAATGTAATCATGTAAACTAACACTAGAAATGTGATTTTGGTACCAGATAACACTATACACTCAAATCAGTTGTCCAATTAGCATTTTTGTGCTGTTAGATTTCTTTTTTTAGCATCTATTTAATACACTGTTAATTGGTATTCATTTATTCATATGAAATAATAAAATCAAAGATGTTTTGGGGGATTCAATGTTATTTGATTATTTGGTGACGAGTTAAATAAGATAGAAGATAAATATTTAAAACCTGCTATTTTGTTGCAATGATCTTATATCCTCATCAGAAAACAGTTCACACTTGTGTAATACTTTGATTACAACAATACTGTACTGCTGTATATCTTACCCATAATGTTGAAGCTGCTTTAGATCTTGCATCTTTTTTGCAATGAATGCTGCCTAAATAAAAGACAACGAAGTAAGGACAATACATTTTTTTACTTAATTAACTTATCAAACTTTACAATTAAGAGACAACGCTGTAATCCAGACTAATTTGTAGCCAGTCTATTGTGCGGATCATAATTTACATCACAATAATACATGTTAGCAGCTCAGGGCTGTCAGCAGACAGAATCAGATTCAGAGATGCTACCTGTGAGCGACTCCATGTTTTATTCTCCACTTGGTCCAAAGAGGTGATGTTTGCTTTTTTCAGCTTGGTTAGAGAAATGCTGTGAAGCAAAGGCCCAACCAACTTCTGTACCAGCTCTGAGGAATCTGCATCTCCTTGAAGCTACAGGAAATATTCAATTCTTTCTATAATAGTTTTTACATTTTAAATAAGTAATACAAAAATTTTTATTTGTGATCATGTAGTATATGTATTATGTATATATGTAATATTCTGATCCTGTATTCTCAATCATAGTCTGTCTTAAAGCCAGCTTGTACCTCATGCTTCTTTCTTCTAACTCACCCCCTGCAGCATGGCTTTCAGCTGCCCTTTTCTCATCCCGTTGGTGATGTTCTTTAGGGCCTCTGTATCATTCAGGATCTCACGAGCTTTGATTTGCTTCAGCATACACATTGGCAAACCTACTGCAATGGATTGAAGGGCAATCACCTCCTTACCCGACACCTCATTACACTAAGAGACAACATAAAAGAAGTATGGAGCGAGTGGGAGCACATGTGAAAAAGAAGGTACCGAGAGTGTTGCAGGCTCACCTTCTTATTACCCAGCTGCGTCTTAACCAGAGCATTCAGCTGGCTCTGTGTCCACTTTACGTTAGGGCCCAGATTTTTAAGAACCTCCTTGAGAGTGGTGTTGGGGACTGTGGACAATTGTTTGGCAGACAACAAAGCAACGTTACTGCCCAACTCATGTAGTGCCTGAGTAATGCTGGAGTTCATCATCATAGAGCTGAGAAGGTGCTTCTTCAGCTTGAGTCAGGATGCAGTAAAAAGACAAGAGAGTAAGTGGGAGATTATTGAGAATCATGAAATCCATTACAATTGTGTACATATAAGCAAGTCGGTGGTACCTGTGTGATTTGGGGGTTGGGGTCACAGTTGTCAAGCTGAGAGAGGAATTTCTTGCAAAGGTCGGGGGTCATGTCGGTAGCATTATAATAATAACAAGCCAGTGTACCAAGCCTGAGGAGTTTCAAAGGTAGTTGAGACCACACGTTTTGTCAACAAGTTATGATGTGAAAATGTGGAAAATGTTAATTAAATTTGAGAATATATTACGTAATATAATGTTAGGTAAAGGCAGATCGTTTCTCAGCTATGATTTGATGCAGATAAAATACATTGACATATCCAGCCATATTTACACACTTGTCCACATGATCTGCAAGCTTCTGTTTTCCACTGAAGCACTCTTGTAGCCTTTGGAGAAATTTATTGCTCAGACTGGGGTTAATCTTGACAGCTGTGCTGAAGGTGGAGTTGGACTGGGCTGAGAGGAAAAATTCACACAGCTAGAAGGCAAATTAAAAGGAAACAAACCAACAGAGCTACAAATTAAAATGTTGTAATTTGCTATTTACAGTTCATTTGGCTCTTAATCCTTCTCTGCATGCTACCTCACCTTTTCTATGGGACAACAATCAACATCAGCAGGTGTTAAATGGGAGAGGAAAGGCCCCATTGTGGTCATTGCATCCAAGTTCAACCATTTTAATGAGGGTTTGCAGTGCTCCATGAGTTCTACAGAATAAAAGAAGCTGTTATGTAAGTTATGTAATACTGTATTACAGTTCAACAGAAACTCAACAGCAGAATATACAGGAAACAAGGTCACTGTGGATTCCACATATATCATATCTCACAGCACAGCACATCAACAACACTTGCTGTGGCTTGCTCTATTATATATGTATAAAACTTTCTGTGACACACATAATACCACATTGTAATTTGTCTGTTCTTTTATTTTACATATTCTCCTGCATGTTTGTGACTCATTTTACATGACTCGCATTACGTTTTTTTAAATTTATTTAATTTGCTTGATTTCAGGTAATAGGTCTGCCTTTCTGCTTTCCCTTCTTATTATAGATAGGTCAGTTCTCTTTTTCATGAACACCTTGATCACATTCATACAGTCTGATCTGTGGCCACTGAGCAGCTCCAAGAGAGCAGCTGGGGTTTAAGGGCCAGTCACAAACTTGCTTCTCTAACCTTTAACCTACCATCCCCCTCTTTGTTTTTTTTGTTTTTTTGCCTCTTCAGAATGGGTTCAGAAAGCCATAGTTGCCTTCTTTCTCTTTCTTATCATCTTCTTCTTATCTTTCCAGTTTCCATTTCTTTCTGTCCTCTTGTTATTTTTTCGTTTATGGTATGAGATTTTACCATTAAACTTGTTTCTCACTTGACTGGTTTAATCAGTCTCTTACTTGAGCTTGGGTCAGATGATGTCCTCAGTGAACAGTTGAAGTAGTTCTCAGTAATCTGTTCTTTTGCCCACTTTACCACGTCAGTCCTCTGATCATCATACATGGAGTCATACATTTCGTGTAGGTTTTTCATCCTTGAATTAACAGCAATTTTCCAATTTTAGAAAGGTTGGTGAGAGATAGTGGAGGAAGTAATTGCATTACACACATACATCTTTTTGAAGTTTTGTCTCTCCACGCTAGTAGGAAGGCTTATTCTTAAAGAACGCATATCCTGTAGCGCAGGCTTGGCAGCCCACAACAGTGTGTCATAGTCGTCTGAGCTCATGTTTTCACCCTGTGTGGTTAAAACTGTCCAAGACACAGGGGCCACAAATGCTCGCATGAAACATGAAGATGCCTCCTGGGGATCATAAGGCAGATATGATTAGACCACCAGAGCAGCATTAATTAACAGGATTTATTTTGTTAAGATCTTTGCATTGATGTACTGACAGAGGTGTTCATCATCAGTCTGATCATTTTTGGAAGATTGGTGCAATTCCACATCTTGTTTATCTAGAAAAATAGAAAGAAAACATATATGTACAGTAGATTAAGTCAAGTGCAGCAATTAATCAGATGTAAATTAAAGATCATATACTAATATTATAGTTTCACCGCTTCAGATTATCACTAATAACTAACATGTTATCTGAATAAATAAACTCACTGAATTACGTTTCAATCACTGTGTTTTACTTGGTGTGAACAAATAATATAATGTGGTTTATGTGGATGACTGTGAGTGTACGGTATACGGCATGTGTACCATTGCATCATCCATGAGGACGGCACTAAGCAAGCCTTTGTTTGTGTTTGCAGTTGTTGAAGTCAGTACATTAAGAAAACTGGATAAGATGGAGTTGGATGGGTTAGCGTTTTTGTCCACAGGCAAATCACTGAAAGAGAGTGGAAACAAGAAGAAATGGATTTGCATATCATGTTATTTTTGATTAATGTTTTTCTTTGGTTTTCTGGTCAGTTTCCCACATCCTGCACTGTGCACCTACAGTTATCATCTGGAGTTCAGAGCCCCAAGCTGTTTTACAGTTGGACGTCTTTGAGAAAATAAACAAGGCATAAATACTGTAAAAAACAAAACCAGACACATATGCAGATTTACCTGTTATTAAACACAGTGCTCGGCAGCATCATGTCAGGCACCTGGTTTCCTGTAACATAAAAACACTGCATATTTTTAAGTGGCAGAACTTTTCTGCGTATTTGCCTTGTAGTAGTTATGGCTGGTGTCAAAAAGGGCACTAATAATAGATGCAAGCATCACATTCAAATACTCAGGTCTGTCTTTAGCCTTTGTACTGTAAACACACACACCCACACATTTTATAAAAAAAAAGTTAAGGGTCTTCTCACCATTATTCTGGCACTTCATCATCTGGTAAAAAAGCAAACATATCACCATTTAGACCTACATTACCACTTTAAAACATGACGTATAGATCATGGTCAAGAAAGCTTCTACTGGGATTTAGATTTTTTTCTTTCAGATAAGAGCTATAATAATTTGCCAAATCTTTATAAAACAGCCTGTTATACACGGTTTAATTTCAGTGTATGAATCAGGTACAGATGAAATGTTAAACTGTTCAATTCATACTTAAACCTACAGCAAACAAAAATTAAGAAAAAAAAGACAACCAGAAACAATTAGACATTTTGAACAATTATCTATTTTGACATCATCAGTAGTAAGTAGTAGTAGTAAGTATTATGACGGAAAAATATTATATGAATAACAGTGTTTAACATAAAAACTATGACAAGAAAGTATAGTACTATGGTACAGTACTTCTGGATAAGTATTGAGGAAAGGGCATACCAGTTTTTTGGCCATGTCCTTGAAGTCAGGTGTCATTCCAGAGATTGTGTCTACATCGAGGAAATAAGCAAGAAATTCTCAGAATTAATAATTATGAATAGGCACACAAATATAGAAACATAAGAAGTGTACATGCTCCTGATTCATGATGCATGTTATGGTGCTGTTGCTTACCCAAGGCTGCACTGGCCACAATCAGTATGACAAAAAATGTTCCTCTCTTTGGGGACATGGTGATTGACTTGCCTGCCTGGTTCTTAAACATGATGACATAAATGTAATTGTGCATTAGTATCAGCATAATGTTACAAATGAATATGAGTACTATCAAATAATCTTTGATAGTTTTTTTTCCATGACATTAAAGTAATTTTTTGTAGGAAGATTGTTATTAGGTTGTTAGGGAAGCTGTCTCCATGCAAGCTACCACAAGTTTCCTGACAGACATCCTCCTTTGAGGATTTGTGATCATACCTCCCTAGTTACTGCCTGTGTTACCCATCCTGTGGGAGACTTCATGGACTTGTAGGATAAGATGCAGTGAAAAACAGGTTGAGTAATGTACATGATGTACTATGGAACAACATTTTGTTTGCGTCTCGTCTCTTTTGTCATCACCTCTGCACAAACATATTTGCGTTATGGTAATTTATCAATTTCTTTGCTCTGCATTGATAAGACTCATTCAAAGATTCCCCTAAACTAGAATTTAATAACAAATACCAAAACCATGTAGTCGCTTGAAAAGCCAAACAACCTTAACACTTTTAGTTGTTTTGTTATAAAATAACATGTATCATAATTGTACGTTTTCTCACTGTTACTGTTTAGTCACGATTAGAAAAAACAAGCAGACAAACAAAGCAGAAAAGATTTTGATTCTTAATAGTATAATTAGTTTTTGTTATTACTTACTGTACAGACTTTGTGTCTTCAACCTGTTGACTTTAGAAAGAATTTCATTAAAAAACAAAAATCTGACAGCAGACACAGAGAACGTGTTCTTCCTTTGCTTTTCTCCAACCTCTGATAGGGTTTGATAAGTAGTAACCACTCCTCGGCTGAGTCCAAGCAGGTGCATGGTGTTAAGCATAAACATTAAATTGAGTGACTGTGTGTGTGTGAGCGAGAGAGAGAGAGAGAGAGAGAGAGAGAGAGAGGTTATGAACTTTTCGAGATATGCATTCTTGTGTCAACCACAACGTTCAGTTTTCATTGTTAGACAAAGGTGAGAGTCACAGTTGTTGAAGCATTAGTGAAACTGCAGCTGAATTGTTACATGGTTTTCATAATTTCAGCTCTGTACATCCCCACTGCAATATCTGAAATGAAACATTTCATTTCACAATCAAGATCTGCCTTAGGTAGGTGCCAGACATTAGGCAGCCAAGCATTAAACTAACTTCTCCAGTTTATTAAAAAACCTTTAAGACTCTAAAATCAAATTTAATAATTGTAATAATATCCTGATATTAAAGTTGATACTTCTCAATTAATTATTTCATTTTAAATGCGCTTTGTTGACGTACAGACCAAATACGATGAAAACTGTTTCCCAGTTCAAATAAGTCAAACTGGATGTGCTACATGGACTAATTACTAATTTCTAGATCTTGTACTCTCCAGTACAGGAACAAGTCAGGAACAAGTTGTAGTTCAGATCATGAATCATGTAGATGTGATTAAAAGATTTAGATTCAGATCTTTAAATCAGAGTTGCCTAACTGTAATGATAAAACAATGCTTATACACAGACTAACAATAAATTATAAAGGAATAAAATAGTTTGGAGGACCAGCAATTTGTTTATTTTATAGCATAGATAACAAAACGTAATGATTATTCTTTAGATTATACATCAAGCTAGAAAAGATGGATGGACAAAACCCAAACACCACAACTCAATCCAAATCTGTACTAACCATGAAATTACATGGTTTTCATGATGTCCATGGTCAAAACACAAAGATAACCACAAACTAAAACCTTTACATATAAAAATGGCAAACATGAAATAGCAGCTCTTTGATATCGAGCAGCAACATCCCCACACGATCATCCAGGTGACATGACAAACATTATGTAATACCCAAAAGACATTGTTTTCTCATTAACCCTTAATCACACTAATTACATTCGTTGCCATCGCACCTGTTACCAATGTCAAAACAAAACCGTCATCTAACTCATTATATGGACTGAAACTGAAACATAAAACTGAAAAACTGCTTAATTGTTTCTACATTCATGTTCATATATGTGTTGCTCTGTATTTCACACCATGTCATTGTTTCCCTCTGTTATGGAATCAGAAGTTGCAGGAAGGTTTGGGTTGGTAAAGTGATCTGAAAAAAAACATTGACACGTTAACAGTTTTGTTTATGTGACATTTGTGCCGATACTGTAAGTGTGTTTGTGTTTGTATTAGTGCACAACTTGCCTGCAGCAAACTCATGGACATCATCGGGTCTTTTAAGAAGCACAACTCTGTGAGATAAGCGTAGGGAATGTGAGCTTGATTTACATTAAAATATATACCTATAATATTATATTATTAAACAGAGATTTCCGAGGAATATGTTAATAAATGACACGGCATAAGCTGCATGTAGGATTGCCTTAGCTTAAAGTTCAAACATTTAATAGAGTTAACTGTGTGTAAACAAAGCACATCAATTTTAAATGAAGCACCATATTCTGGTAAAAAATATTGTGTATTGTGTAAAAAAAATGTTTATTTAATAACATTAACTGTTATTAATTACAAATAAAATCTTTTTTCAAATCTTTTTTTACATAAATCCACATACTTTAAAGCTTTCATTAAATCATTAAATAAAAAAATCCTTATTTATAATTTTGTGGACCAATTTGCAAACCTGTCTACATAGGCATATCTTGAAGTGCTTGTTTGAGACGCCTTTCGTGTTTCCATGGTCAAATCAGCCGCCCCTATTTTAAAAGTGCGTATTTGATAAAATACTTACGGTAATCATGTTAAAACTGAGATGCTGCTGAATTCCCTGCATGGTAAAGAGTAGAGGTAACGACATTAGAGCTACCGTCTGACATTTACCAGAGAAACTGTACTATTAGCAAGGTTTCAAATTAAATAATTACAAAAAAATAAATAAGTGAAGATTATCAACTTTTCTAAAATGAATGCACCTTTTTCCATCTTTATGAACCACAGACAGCTTATTTCCCAAATTTTGATGCTAAACAAAATCTAATTATTAAATGCATAATATTCCATTCCTGCAGGATTGTACTTAATACTTCATCAAGTGCTATTACGGAGAATATGAAGTAGTTTTAATGCGTAAATTTGTAGTAATCCAGTACCTGAGTACCTTGCAGTAAAACAAAGGCAGCTTTTTTCCCCTCAGAGTTTGATAATTGAAAATATCTAATTATTCAATAAGTAGTTCACCATTCTTGGATGGTTGTACTTAGTACTACAACTACAGAGAATATGTAATTTTACTGTGTACTTTTAGAGCAATTCAGTACCAAAGTATCCTCCAGTGGACCAAAGGCAGTTTTTTCCCAAAGTTTGATCCCTTCATCTTCTTCCAATTATCAGGGTGCAGGTCGCTGAGGCAGCAGCATGAGCAGCGATATCCAGACTTCTCCCTTCCTAGACACCTCCTCCAGGGGGAATACAGAGGAATTCCTAGGCCAGTTGAGAGACATAGTCTCTCCAACATGTCCAGAGTTTCCAGCCACTTTGCGGAGGAAACTCATTTGGGCCACTTGTATCTGGGACCTTGTCCTTTCGTTCATGATCCAAAGTTTACGGCCATAAGTGAGAGTAGGAACGTAGATTGACCGGTAAATCTAGAGCTTCGCCTTTCAGCTCAGCCCTTTCTTCACCACAACAGACCTGTACATCGACTGCATTACTGCTGCTGATGCACCAATCTGTCTGTCAATCTCACACTCCATTCTTCCCTCACATGTGAGCAAGACCCCAAGATACTTAAACTCCTCCACTCTATGTAGGATCTCTCCTCCCACCTGGGGAGAGCAAACCATCTCTTTGTGGTCGAGAACCATGGCCTCTGACTTGGAGGTGATGTAGTTCAGTACATGATGTAGGTCCTGGCTCGATGACACCAACAGGACAACATCATCTGCAAAAATCAGGGATGAAATCCTGTGGCCCCCAAACCAGACTCTGTCCGGCACAGGTCAAACGTCCATGTGTACCACAGGTGAATGGGGCATCGACGAATGATACAATATAGGATTTAAATTGTACCCATTTCGTAAAGTTTGTTTATAAAGTGAGCAAGAAAATTGTATAGGTTTTGTATTTTTGTTAATCAAATCAGTGAACACTCAACTCCTGCATTACGATTTAAATTAACTAGTAAACTATAAAAGCAGCCTACATTATTATTTGCAATAAATGTTTGTAGTTTTGAATAAACTGTATTCTGTATTCTTGAAATAATATATAATTATTTATAAAATGTAAATAACTTGTAACTCATAATTTGATGCATGCAAGAATCCTTACTCTGTCAGAAAAGTACAAAGGTCACTGGGGGGTACTTTGGTACTGAATTGCTCCAGAAGTACATAGTAAAAAAACCTTATATTCTCTGTAGTAGTAGTCTATGAAGTACTAAGTGCAACCATACAAGAATGGTGAACTACTTATTGAATAATTATATTTTATTTAGCATCAAAATATGGAAAATAACCTGTCTGTGGTTCACGGAGAATGGAAAAATGCGGATTCTTTTTCGAAAAGATGATAATCGTAATTTATTTAATATTCAATAATTATTTAATTTGAAACCTTGCTATCAGTATAATTTCTCTGGTGAATGTCAGACGGCAGCTCTGATGTCGTTACCCACTATCCTTTTTTAGCTTGCAGTGAATCCAGGAGCCTCTCTGTCTTTTATCAGGTATTTTATCAAATGCGCACTTTTAATATGGGGCGGCTGATTTGACCACGGAAAAACGAAAGGCGTCTCACTTGACCGCAGTGTTTAACTGACCAGAGGACTCACGGAGCAACATTAACCTACCTTAGAAAGTCGCTTATCAATATCTCCACTTCTGGATGCGCCTTCAGATACTTCTCGTTGTCGATTCTCGTCTTGATCTGCAAAACGCGTTTCACTAACTAGGCTTGCAAATACACAACATACAAATAGGCCCAAGATGTTTCGCTTGCTAAAACGCACCATGACAACTTGCCCAGTGTTAGCTAGATGTTAGTCAATTAGCTAAAGCTAAGTTACCTTATACTGCCGCAGTTTCTCTTGCTGCTCAGCGCTTAATACACCGATGTCCAGTTTCGCTGGTTCGCCTTTTCCAGTCATTATTACTCCACAAATAGTCGTCTAAGTACTTTTCTGACTGTATAATGGCTTAAACTCTCTAAGGCTGTTAAAAGTTTGAAGCTACATTACTTGCTCCTCACACCGCCATACTGCCTGGCTGTGGATGTTGCTATGGAAACGTCTTCCAGCAATTTACGACTGCGCCCGCAGGGGGCAGCATAACCCCTCATTAAAAATCTTTTTTTCTGTTTGAATAAAATAAAAACAGAAATAACTTCACCAGCATACGGTGGATAAAAACACCACTGTTTTGGAGCCTAGTAAAGAAACTTACAGCACTCTCAAAACTGTCATATTGCAAGAAAAGTGATTCACTACGGTGGTTGTAGTAGGTTGATCACTGACACTTCTTGTGTTTACTACACACATCACATATGACCACACAAATGTCATAAGTAGTTTTTTCTAGTATTTTTTTTTATTTTTTCAGCTATTTTTTCAGCTTCATGGCTCCAGATTTGCTAAGTGGCTGATTTTTATAAACTGATAAACGTTCAAGGCACAAAACATATATATTTTAACATTATACATGTGTTTTTAGTAATTCCCAAATACCATGCTTGCTTTGCACATTAATGATCCAGTCTTCTACGGTCTTTTGATCTGTGTTCAGATTATTTTTGTATATGTATGCAAAGCCAATTACCATCGTAATGCAAAAAGGTCCTGTCAAATGCTTCTGTGACCCAGGTTCACTGAACAGCTCTGCAGCAGTGCAGAGGTATTTACCTAAAGGTTTCTGAGTAAAGCTTGTCCCACTGTCCAGCAATCTACGCCACATTTTTTCACAACATGTCAACACTGAAATAAAAGGATGTGAAATAGGTATGATATATTTGTCAATCTTAGCAAGATTATATACAAGCAGAACATGAGACCGTATTCAAAACACAGCCCTATACAGTAAGCAAATCTACACCTAGTTTACAGTTTAAAGTTGGTGCAGGCTAACAGAGTAGTTTGCTGCTCTTAGAACAAATACAACAAAAATGTATTTTTAGAGGTATTTTAGGCAAGAGTAATAAAGTTATGTACAACGTGTTCCTGAGTTGGATTCTAACAGAAATTGAAGTATTTAAGTTAATTAAAAACAAATAGCTTACACAGGCTTCTCTTTGCACTACAGTTTCACAAATCACAGTCCACTGCTGATCGTCCAGTTAGAGAACATACAGCTGAACAAATTGGCTGCTCAATGAGTGTACATGTGGCTTCTGAAATAAAGGGGTTAATAAAAACATGATATAAAGGATTGAACTCGGATTTTAGGGGGTAAGTGACATAAAGCATGAATTTGTGCTTCTAGATGGAACAGTGAAACCATAATGATGTCAAGTACCCCCAATGTCATTACACTTAAAGAACATCAGAAAACTACCAGGTACTCATTTATAAAAGCAGACAGCAACCAACACTGCCAATTAAATCCAGCTCTGTAATGAACAATAGGGATTCAGTGCTACTGTTCCTTGTATCAAACAGATAGGAGGACATAAATACATGTGATTACATGGTTTTACTGTCTCTGGAGCAGGAAATAACTTGTGTTATTGAAGTGCATAGCGTCTATCATGGCCTCCACACAATGTTCTTCCTCATTTTCTTCTTCTGCTTCTTCTGTTTTGCTCAGTGGAGGTTCTTTGTAACGAGGAGGGGCAAAGGTCACCAGAGCTTGCGCTTCTGGGGCTATTGGGCCAGAAGGAGGCTGAGGCAATTCACTTTGCTTGGTGATAGCACTCAGATGGTGCAGTTTAAGCAGAAATCTGTCCCTATGTCTGAAATGAAAAAAGAGAGGTTCAAAGGAAGTAGCTGATACAGAGACAAAGCAGTGCTAATATCAATTTGCTGAGCTTTAAAATTTAAACTATCCATTCAATGGCATTTTTTAATGTAATGTTGCAACAAATGATGTTTTCTATAAGAAAATACAATTTCCACAATACTTCTACAGACGATTTAACACCAGACATTTCAGTACCTGAATATGTACGCAGCCAAAATGACTGACAAGAGAAGAAATGAACCAGAAATCCACAGGGCGTGATACGACACCTCCTCTTCTATTGGTTCTGTTGCAGTGACTGGTATAAAGACAGGGGACACTGTCAGAAAATCCTAACAAACCAGAATAACATCCATGCAAGTATGTTTGGGTGTGACTTTGTGTATGTGTGTATGTGATACTGTAGGTGTGTTGAGCCATGTTTCCTGTGGCTTCTTTCGTTGTTGAGCCTCAGTTATTATGATGACATGGCTTCCTGTTAAAGCCCAGTGGAGCAGAGGGGACTTTCAGCACTAATAATATTTAACTGCTACCCCTCTCTTGTTTTATACCCCTTTCTCTCTTTGCCACAAAACTAAACCATAATATTTTACTGTCTGCTAGATGTTTTACCTTCAGTCAGGAATGTAGACCCTTCCTCTGTGTCTGTGGATACTGCGAACTGTTGGTTAGCAACAGTAAAACAAGACACAATATGAATTTCTGCAGGAAAATGAATAGAGTGTAAATGAGTGATATTTTTGATTCCTGATAATCTTACCGGTGTGGTATACAGATCACTGGGCTCTGGAGCTGAAGAGAGAAACACGGTACAGAAATTCATTTTAGTATTACACAAAACTAACCCGAGTAAATATAAAAGGGGGGGTGTGTCAAGGAGAAAGCCACTTATTGATGAATAATTGTGCGCTAGCAGAAAATTCTAAAGGACAATGTCTGGCCATCAGTTTGTGACCTCAATTTTAAGCACACTTGCGTTATGCTGCAAGACAGTTATCTGAAACACACCAGCAAGTCCACCTCTAAATGGCTAAAAAAACCAAAAAATTTACAGAAAAATTAAGGTTTTGGAGTGGCCTAGTCAAAGTCCAGACAAAAACCAGACAATTGAGATGCTGTGAAATGACTGTAAACAGGACGTTCATGCTTGAAAATTCAGCTCAGTGTGGCTGAATTCAAACTATTCTGAAAAGAAAAGGGGTCTAAAATTCCTCCACAGAGATATGAAAGACTCATTGCAAAGCAAAGACTATTGCAAACACTTGATTGCAGTTGTTGCTGCCAAGGGTGGCACAACCAGTTATTAGGTTTAAGGGACAATTACTTTTTCACATAGAACCAGGTGGGTTTTTTCCCTTAATAAATGAAATCATCACTTTAAAAACAGCATTTTGTATTTTACCTGTGTAATCTTTTGTGTAATATTACAATGTATTTGATGATCTGAACCATTTAAGTGTGACCAATATGCACAATAAATAAATACAAAATTGTGGCTAGTATAATGGTGGATGGTATTGTGAATAATGTATTATCTTGAGCTATCTGAGATATACATAAGAGAGAGCAAGTACTTACTGTATGAGATTGTTTTAGTAGAAGAATATAACTTATTTCTTAAGAACTCACATTCTGACAAAGGTGTGAAATTAAAACATTTCTTTTAATGCTGGAATAAAATACAGGAACCTCTTATATATATAAGATTATAAGATACTAAAAATCACTTATTATTTCTATACATATAAGTGAAAATCTTTGATCTAGCAGTAGATTAGGGGTTAAAGTTCCTGTCTGGACTGAAGAAGGCTGCAATTATACGCTCAGCTTATTACAACACTAATAATGTAAAAATAAAAAAAATATTTATTTCTTGCTGAAAGGTCAATACTACCTTTGTGTAAAATAGTTATGAGTCAAACACACCAGAAACAACAAAAAATTTTCCTAAACAGTTAATGGAATGTAAAAGCTGAAGGCCAGCATAAAAATAATGTTAAAATTAGTCAAACAAATTTAGAATATTATATAAATATATATTTTTCAGAATGAGGTTTCACTTTCGTACCAAAATGTCCGAGAGGGTGTTCCCCTTTATTTTAAATGGGTTATATTTGGAACATTAGTGTATGAAGACGCCCTAAACAAACTAAACACAAATAGAAGCCGTCATATTACTGTATGTAAGTAAGTGGATATATACTGTATGTGTGAAACTTTTCTGACAATTCCAGTCATACAGGAAGGAAACAGGAGTTCCATCTCTTCAGGATATCATGACTACTCTTGCATGTGTCCACGGTGGACCGTGCATTATTTGAGATGATTAAGAAGTGATCATGTCTAAGGATTTAAAAATCCACTTAATTTACTTCACTATTCTATATTTAACCTCACAAGGCATTTTTTTTGCTGAGGTGAGCTTATGCTCATTTAAAGTTCCTGCCAGAAAAACTGCAGCAATTTTAAAATCTCTAGATTTGAAAATTATTTAATTTGTATTAGTTTAATGTGTATTTACCTGTCCAACTCCTGCCACTGACAGGTGTACTCCAGTCACTCCACAGACCATCATATTCATCCTTAGTTTTGACTTGTATCTGGTACTCAACACCAGGCATCACATCAGTGATATCTATGGTCAGGGTCTTACTCTGCCTTGTCTAATGAGACACAAACAACCTGGTAAATACATGAAATTGTATGGTAAAGTGTATATTTGTTTCATACCAGAAAACCCACTGCATTAGAGTACTAAACTGTGAAAAGTAAACATACACGTTGACAATGTCAACATATGTTGTATGTACACACATTGGTCTGACTAACTGTACATACCTGCTCAACATGAGATGTGGATTTGAGAGGCTTGTATTTTATCTCATAGATTAGTTCATAAAAGTGGTCTTGAGACTTCCAGGAGATCGGGACATTCCAGCTGACTTTCAGATATGTCTCACGTCCCTCTACCTGTTGGACTTTAACACCTGATGGAGGGTCCGGCTTTACTGTTGGAGCAGGAAGGAATATACTGCAGTGAGTGCAGATTCAAAGTGTGTTAATAATTTTAACATCAGACCCAAGACGCATGCCGCGTTTCCAGACTGGTCCCACTTACAAATTTCCAGAGGAGTGAATGACAGCAGGGAGCTGGTGGCATTGCCTGTGATGCTCGTAACGCATAGGTAGGCCATGTGAAGCGTTCTCAACTCGTCCTCATTGTAGTCCAGAGCACACCAATAGCGGGAGAGCCGAGATGAGTATGAACACTGCAAATCCTGGAAGGTTGGTGATGATCTGGGATGGGGTGACAGCGAGAGATTGGTGAGATATAAGAAAGACAAATCAGTCCTATAGATTTTTTATTTTTAACAGCACTCAATTTTGTTGTCATTGTCATACAGTGGCCAGCTAACTACTTTAATAAAGGCATTAAATTTTGAACTTGCGCACCTTCTCAAGTTGTGATTATTAAAGAGAGAGAGCAACTATTTTAATGTTATGAATGTTGCTAAAAGTTAGTTCAATAAAGCTTGTGAGCATGTTTTAAATTATGATTGCAAAATTATTTATATCGTTACCTTTTATTCAGTACAAGGTAACAGTTAAATGGTCTAGTAGTAGGCTTCTGTGGTTCCCACTCACAGCGAATCTTACTACTGGGTGACTTTTTGTAGCAGGACAGGCTGGGATTTTCAGGAGACTCTAACAGATAAAGAAGACATGTAAACATGTACATTAAAACAGTTGTAGTAAGTTGTCATCTTTCATTAATATTCATCCATCAGCTAAATATTACTGTTAATAAGAATGCATTTACATTTGCTGGTAGGATTAGCCCTACAACAAATAATTAGCAAGGATGCAATTACACACTTCTGAGAAGCTGGAATCAGGAAATAATTCATGTTTTTCATCAGCACTGCTATGCTCAAATGTTACAAAATGATTTTGTGTTTGTCATTGAAATTTCCATTTAAAATATAGGTTTTAAAGGATTTTTTATTGCATTGGGTGTTTTTATTTACATTTTACACAGCATCACATATTTTTGGAAGTGGGATTATAGCGAAGGCTACCATCTAAGACTACTGATAATAATGAAGGCTATCCTCTACGCAGCTTTACCAGTTTCTGGGACCTGACACACATAAATAGATAATGGATCCCAGGTTTTAGTTCCATCTTTTCCTGCTATGATGAGTGAATGAATGAACCAAATAATCAAGCTAATTGTTCCAGCATTGGGTGAAAATTGATTACGATCATCAGGCTGTGTGGCCTTGTACAGACTGAATCTAAACTTGCTGTGACAAAAGCACGAAAAAGAAAAAACCTAAAAAAATATTAAATATCTAGTTACAAAAAATGCGTATTCTCTGTTAAGGCATGTCACAATGTAAGAACAGAGAGAGCATTGGGTTCTAATCAAACTGACTCACCTGCAACGATTACTTTTACGGAGAACCTCTCTCTGCCTCTGTGATGACAAGTGTACATCCCGGAGTCTGTCAGTCTGACTGAGGACAGAGACAGCGCAGCCCCTCTATTCTCAAACGTGATTTCTCCCCAATCTCTCTTTCCTTTCCCAACTATCTTTCCGTTCCACTTCCACTGAGGGCTTGAATTTATGCCTCTTGTTACCCTACTTCCCTCCTCCCCGTCTTCTTCTACCTCCTCTTCATAATCACCTTCACCGTTTATCTCAACCTCCCAGCTGGATTTTGTCTTCAGCAGTCTGCTCCCACTGGTTGGAAGGACCATGTGAGTTGTGGGAGAAGCTGTAGGTTCTGTATCGCTATATCTAGGACTTCTGTTATCTCCTGTCACAGTCCTGACTCCTAAGTTTGAGTCATACAGATTTGTTGCAGCACTGTCCACACTATGCTTGTTAATATCGCTTCCAGTGGTTGTAGGTACAACTGAAGAACTCACTCTTCTGTTGGTGCTCGAGCTCTTTCTGTCAATGTTGACTGTTACTCCATTCACCATTACATGACCTCTGCAGGTCACAGCCAACTTACTGCCTGGGGGTAAAGCCAACACACCAGGGGGAGGGTCTGTGTAGGAAAACACACAACAAAAGCATATTTTACAGAGTCAATAATAATAACCTACAATGTGTGCTCTTGAACTGTACATATATCTTTAAAAAATGCTGAGTGTACATTTAAATAATAGAAAATGACACATCATTTTTCCGTGAATATCAGTTGCATTAATCACAGAACAGATAAAATGCAATGTTGCATAATCAGAATTACTAACTCATTTTGAACTTCCTCTTTTCATAGATCTGTCTTCTTTACTGTTTCTCTTTTTCAGTCCTAAATCACACCCTCTATGTGTGATCTTTCACTTTTACACATTCCCCCTAATTATTCAGATTTTCTGACTGCACTGATTCAGTGTTAACTGTACTTGTGTTTGGACCTGACTGGGTTTATGTCACACGACCAATGTCCTTGTATAGTTCAGATACACTTTGTCTCCCTTTCTCCCTTGTTCTTATTTAACGGCCTTTTTTTTCCCAGTAAATGTCATATGCCAAAAATACTCTACAGCTGTGAGAGGCCCTAAATGCAGCAACTATGGTATAACAACTGGTTTCAGACTTAATACACAGACTTTTAAAAAACACATTTGAATGCCAGACTTGTGCTTCAATAATGGACAATTAAAGTGATTCACATCAAAGCAGAGTCTCAAATCCTCAAATTATCCAAACATAACCAAGATTATGGTTAAACACAGGCTGATGCCAATTACCCAGTAGAGACATGGCAGCAAATACCAAATCTACTTGGACACTGAATTTAGAAAAATCAAATCCAGTCTTGCTTATAATTTATAAAACAAACATTAATAAAGAACAGAACATGACTTTTAGACACAGTTTATCTGATTAAAATGTCACAATTATTCTACAGTATTAAATAAACATTTAAACAACATTTAAATTCTTTTAAAATGCAGAAGAAGAGAAATAAAACAACTTTTAGGTTTGCACTGTGCACAACCTGCAAAAAGTTGATAACTTGAAATCTTGTTTCACTGTTGCTGTTGTTGAGCTTTGACCGTGACTGTATCTGATTTGTACTCATGTTAAAACATTAATTTAAAAAAAAACGAAATTACTCGTGTGGGCGACAACTAAACAAACAAAAACATCTAAAACCAAAACT
>OMLM01010590.1:8488-42253 GCA_900302695.1 Helostoma temminkii
GCACTGCAAAGTTTCTTAGTTAATGCAAATAATAATTTAGTTTTATTTATTCATTTATTTTGGTGCCAAGTTAAGAACATGTTGTTGTGTCCAGTTGAAGGAACAGATCTGAGCCCTACAGCACTGAAACTTTAACTGTTTCCTACTTACACACACATGCAGGACTAGACTACACACTGCTTTTATCAAATTTTGGTACATTTATTGTTCTGGGTACTGTCTCTACACACCACGTCTGAAATTATCATCATTAAAATCATTACTCACATACTTGGGATCAAAAGATTATCCTGTCTCTCAGAGGACCTCTGCTTGGCGCAGACAACGTTATATAATCTCTTCTGGATCAGAGGATCCAGGAGAATAACCAGAATAACCAGAGAAGTAATGAGGAGTCACGTGGCTACACAGTGAGAGTTTTCCTTTTAATATTTTTCTCTCAAATGTCTGTTTAATGTCTGTCTTTGTCTGCAGCTGCTGTGCACATGGAGCTAAGCAGGAGGAAGGTGCCTCTGTATGTGAGTATGTGCTCCAGTTTGCAGTTATATATGAGACCAGCTTCTTCAATTAATCTCAAGTGTTAGTTATCCATCTGAAAAAGCTCTGCAAATTCAATTGTAAATGCAGTGAAAGATCAGCAGCCATGTTTGCAAAAAACAAGGATCTCCGGCAGATTTTGTGCTCGTAATCCAAACATTGGTGTGTTTATGAAAATAAAAACAAAATAAAAAGGTAAATGTCATGCATGCATGTTGTGCTCATGCTTTAATACATTACATGTACTTGTATAGTTATTGGTCTTTGAATTGGCTTTTACTGTAGGATAATTTGAACACTGAATCATTGTTTGCAAAGAAAAATAACCATGTCCATCAGAACAACAGTGACAATGCCAGCCTGTGTGTACATCTAACTATTAGATCACTAACCATGTGATTTATTCAGTGTCTCTTTTAATAGTTGTACTTAGTTGTGAGTTGGCAGTTTGTGCCTAAATCATAGATAAGCCGCTGATCACTAAAATCTACCGACAGCATATCTGTTGTTGGTAAGGTTAAGTTGTAGTCAAACAGGAGAGGACTGCAGTCAGATATTTTTTTTATTGGTTTCAATTTAGATGCTAACCATGCATGCAGGCATTAATAAGTACTAATGCTTCTCTGAAAACGATAGGAAAAATACATTGCTCAGACTGTTGAGTTAATTGAATCCTTTCTAATGTATTCAACATGTTTTCCTTTAACTCAAGGTTAATTTAATTACATGTGAAATGTCTTCTTCTTTTTGTACTGTAGCTCTGTTGCTTACTTTGTGCCTCTGTTGCATTGAAGAAAGCATCTGCCAAACGAGTAAATGTAAATGCTACATCATTTTTAATGTGGCTGTTATGTACTGTGCTTGCTTTCTAGTGAGTGAAATAAATTAATACATTTATGAAACAACTCATAGTGTAGCTTATAAAATTAAAATTGAACAATATTTTTACTTAGCAGGTAATGTTTACTGTATTTGTTATAACGTTACTAATTTGTGCTATGGCACATATTAAAAATATAATTGGACCCACTGGTGTTGCTAAAAGAAAACTAAAAGCATCTGCAGTTATTATGGTTTGTCATGAGGGGACACAGATTGAATTATTTCACCCAAATCACATATGTCAAACTGCTGCTCGTGCTCAAGGAAAATTCAGAGATTCGCCAGAGTCATAAGCATATTATCAGAGAGAACAAAGTCTGAACAAAATGTGACTAAGCTGTCCAGCAGATGTTAAGAGTTTTTTACTAGATAATCTGAAACTTTGATGTGCCGGTGGCACAAGATGAAAAGACAAAAAAAAATTAGGATTCATCCTCTATTCGTCATGGATATCCATGCCAAAATGCTTGGCAATTCATCTAAAATTCGTTGAGACAAGACAGTGTTGCGAAAGGACAGTCACCAGAGTCATAGCCATTATCCTCTGTGTACATGTGTACTCTACGTGATTACATTCGGTATTTAGATTAGACTGGCACCCGTCACTTAGTTCTGCTCTCATCCATTCTTCCTCTGCCTTTGATTGTCCCACAGTTCCTGATTGTTATGTCCAGTATTTCATCTAGTGGCCACAGAGTCATTAGTGGTCAACATCTGGTCAATCACACAGATTGAGATGAGGAGTCCTAATGAGGACACAGGGGAAGCTGTGTAGATGTTATGAAATTTGTGGTAAACCCGATTTTCTGAAAAGAAAACCTGAGGGTGGGATTAGGGTCTCTTCGAGGCAGGATTACTCACAGTGCCTCTCTCTGAGAGAATGAGACAAGTAAAGAGAAAAGCCTTGCAGTTTTATAGAATGCAAAATCAGGTCAGCTGTTGAGGTGATGCAAGGCTAATAGACAGATAGACAGCTACTTAAAAAAAAACGCTAATCTGGGATGTTCTTTGCATTCTAAGTTAGGCCTCGTTAATTTTTTTCTTCAGTTCACCTGCCTCAGTCAGTTGTTTCATATGTTTCCCATAATATTAATGACCCACACAGTCTGTCTTATATCTGCACTGCTTTCTGGTCTGTTGAGGCCACTATATATATACAAATTATTATCTTCCACAATAGATTTATTCCCCTGTGACTGTTGGATATTGATGTAAAGCAAATGCATCTGCATTATAATTTAATATATTTCAAGCTTTATAGTTTATGAAGGTTTAGTGAAAATCTATATAAAATGTATTCCTATGACTGAGTCTAACCTCAATTGCTTCTTTGTACAGGTGGATATACAGTATGTCTGAGGTCCAGAGTATTGGAAATGTCAAGAGCATTAGCAGGGATTGAATGCCTACTTGGCTTCAGTGACCTATTTACTTACTGGTTCTACACTCAAATCAAAAATGTTATTTAGGCAAATACCATCTCTCACACAGCTACATTTGAGTAAACTGTCCTGTAATTCTGAAGTACCATTTTGGTACCACTTTGGCACCACATTAAAAACCTGGTCCTATAAAAATATATACTCAGATTTATACAGCTCAGCCTCCTAAGTGAAGACTTACAGTTTAATAAGGCTAACATAACATATTGTTGAGTACAAAGTTAACCTGGCCACAAGCTTGTTTGAAAGGCTACCAGTTAGTCACACACTGTATCAGTGTGGCTATTCTGCCCTGCCTCTTTCATCTTCCTCAGATCACAAGTCTAAAGTTTTCCAGCCTGCTGGGATCAGAGCAGGTCTTTGCAAGAGAAACTAAGACATTCCTGTTTTTATTGATGGTAGACGTTTTTTAAATTATTTTTGTACCCTCAAGAAGAATGCTCATGGGGATTTGGTGTATTTACTAGAAATGTAGAACCCTGCATCAGAATAGTCGTACTCTAAAAAGAACATGTCTTTAGGAATAGACATGTTGCTCTCTAACATCTTATTATTTTTTCTCTCTACCTCTCCCATCTTTCTTATCTCAGGGCCAGGCAAAGGTATTTGCACTGCTGGAAGGTTTGGACTCCCTGCCAGAGGATGCAGAGGTCTACGTTGTTTTGGAAGGATCCACACTGGTCCATGTCACCAGGGCTCAGAGAGATGTCATGCTCTGCTTTATAGTGCCTGGTATGTGCATGTGTATGTCTCTATGATGTGTACTACATTGTGAAAGTCAAATGGTTCGACAGTTACAATAACAATAGTAATTAGGGGTGGGTGATATAGCCTCAAAATTATATCACAATATTTCTTTTTCAGCTGATAATTACCAGTAAATCAGTATTCAGTAATAATCAAAACGTTTAATAAATGAGAGTTATCAATGACTGCAGCTTATAAGCAGCAGCATTTATTAGTGCAAACAAAATGAAGAGTATTTTCCATCCTTCTTTTCCAGTAAGCTCCTGTCATTAACTATCTTTACATGCAGTTTAATAACCAGGTTAATCAGAGAGAAATAGTGAAAACTTTACATATTATATATTGAAACAGCTACATTTTTAGTTACGAAATCATCATCTGAGGATGACAGGCCTGATGGCCTGTGGGAAGAAGTTCTGGCAGAGTCTGATGGTCCTGCACCGCATACTGGAGTAGCATTTTCCAGAGGGCAGGACTTTAAACAGGTTATGGGCAGGGTGGGTGAGATCCTTGACTTTCTTGTCAACTCTTCACAGGGAATGTTTCTTGTGCAGGTCCTATATAGACGGGAGTGAGGCTCCATTGATTTTCTCAGCCACACTCACTACTCTTGCTGTCTCTCTGTTATTTTATGTATGATTTCATCATACTTGAAAACAACATTGAAACATTAATCTGCACAAAGGGACAGTGTATCACTGTTTCCACCATTCTTCAGTTGTACACACACACACAATCTGTGAGTTGTGGTCTGGAAGGACACAGAATCTTATCAGCTTCCTCTCTGAAGGGAAACAGCTCCATAAACGATGTGTCAACATTACTGAACCTCTGTACAATCTGACACAAACAACATGCAGTCATGTTGACTTGTGTATATTCCACAGTGTCTGGATTATTAAAACCAAGTCTCTTTCTCCTTAAAAAAGCCTTATTAATCTGAGAAGATTGTTAATCACTCTCTGTGCTGAAATATATAAGGACTTGTTGAAGCACCATGCTTTGCACCTTTTATGTCATAGATAGCTATTTTTACAACCAGGTAGCCATCACTTTCAGTCCATTTGATTATATTTTGAAATAGAGTCTTGAAACATGTTTATGATACATCAGTCATTATGGACAGGCGACGTCTCAGAATAGAATTAGGAGAAAAAGTAGCGAGAAATAAGGCTACATAGGACTCATACTGTATTTTTTCTTGCTTTAGGACATAACCTCGCTGAAGTAGTGTCTGTCCAGGCCTACCTGTGTTCTGAAACCACACCCCCCAGGTGGGTGGGCGGGGCCTCACTGGAATATGTCCAAGATGATGCCCAGGTAGGGACAATTAACCAATAATGTTACACACAGGTTCTGTAATACTTTCCTGCATGTAAACATATTCTTCAATTATATTTTACTGTTATCAAGTTATCCAATTCTTGTTTTACATTATAAACAAGTAAAATGATCCCATATGTTACAAAGCTAAGTAGTTTGGACATAACAATTTTTTCTATTGTAAACTAGTTATCATATATTGTATATTATTCATGACTACTTTATTCTCAGGACCTGGCAGAACACCTGGTAATCCATGGACATTGTTTGACCGCTGTAGATCACAAGGAGCTAAAAAGCCTCTTCAACCTTGGCCACAAGAGCTCCCGCTGGACTATGGATCGTCGTGTGACCCTGGCTATGGCCAACCTGAATATCCCACAGAACTGGAATGTGCTGGGGGGCTGCTGTGGAGATGGTGAGAGCAGTATAGTCAGACTTTATCTGATTGATGTGACTTCTAAAGCTCTAACTGTTAGGTTCCTGGTCACCTCTTTGATTAAGGTCCCCATGCCCAGCTAGTCAGTTTGGATGGACAGCCAACTCCAGGAGGAGTCCTGAATGGGACTTCTTCTGTTTCACAGTTATTGTGGCCATTGTGCTCTTGGTAACACTTTATCAATGGTTGCATACCCTTCCCCAGATTGATTAATCATTGTAGAGGTCTATGGAGACTATTTAATATAAACAGACACAATGTAATTGTAACAGGGGAGCTCCAGTCAAGTTCTAGACAAAGCTCAAGAAAAGTTAAAGCAAACACTGTTCAGCTTATCTCAGTTTGGACTACCACATCACAGGGTTTGTAGTTTTACAAATTACATTTACAGTGCAAATAAATGTGCAAAAAGCAACAATGTATGAATCTCCAAAGCAAGTTATGTTGATTAGAAGCACTTTTTACGTAACAATGTTTGGGGGAAAAAAGAAATTTATATAATTATATAACATTTAAATAAATGAATTATTGCAGTATATGTTGATAGTTGAGGAAATAAGGAATATTACACAGACACAGTTTCTTCTAAATCTTTAAGGAAGTTAGTGAGCAGAGACAATGGTCATAGGTTTTGTTATAACCTTATCTATAGTACACTGTTATATACTTGCATGCTATTCATGAACTTTTCAACTCTGCTCCCACCCACCGCCCCTTTGACTTTGTTTGCCATCATTCCCATTTTCCATGCTCACTGGGCTGAAATCGGAAGTGGACATGATCACAAGTGTGCTCCTGTTGAATTCATCAATGCCAATTAAGCAGCATGTAATGTAGTTAATAGAGTTGTTCCATCTAGAAGTAGACTTAGGTAGAGCTCCATAAATCTTAGAGAAGGTGTGTGTGTGTGTGTGTGCGTGCGTGTGTGTGTGCACAGAATCATCACATCGCGTGCATGTGATGATTCTGTGCAGGCACTGGCCAGCATGTTTACTAGATGCCACCATCTGTGTTTGTGTAGGGCCACCTACATAAATAACAAACTAGATTTAGCTTTAATATAGTTATGGCAGTCTGTTTCATCGCAGCGTCTCCCTATAAATGTCTGCAGTTAATTTGATAACACTGCTAATGACATCACTCTATCCATGCTGCTATATACAGCTGAATTACCATTCCCAATATTCCTTTAGTGGCTTTTACCGGGCATTTTGCACTTTTAAAGGCACGGGAAGCATTAAGGTTCTGACATTGTGCCACCTTGTTAAATCTAAATTTACGGCATAGTGAGGCTGATTTCACACTATAGTAAAAATAATTTATATATTTAATTCAACATTATAAAAATTCATTTTAGTTTATATCAGAAAGTAAAACCATATGCTGCATCATTTTCTTTTGAACCATTAAATGTGGTACTGTGCTGTGTTGTTGCAGTATTGGTGAAAATTCCTCCAGGTAAAGTTATCTTCAAGCTGATTCATAGCAACTGAACTTCTTTAGTCTGAGGAAAGTTGGTTAGGAAATCCCCACACATAATCCTCCTGGGAGCTTTAATTTCTCACCTGTCCTGAACAGGTGTGAATAAATGAACTAGCCACCTACAGCAAATATCAATTCTGAGGAATGTGTGTTTGTGTTTGACAAGATTATCTAAGGTCATAGATTGGTAAAGGTAAATTCTTAGATTGTGATGTTGCTAATTTGCTGTTAAAGTCAGTAAAGGCTTTATTATAACTGTATCTCATCGCTAGTGTAGTTTTCTTAGGATACAGCATGATTTTTACTTCTTTTCTTTCTATGTTTTTGAAAATTATGACGACTTATCCCAAAATTGCAGTGGCTGGCAGGAACAATGCCTCCTCATTTTTTCCTAATTATGTTGTAAACAAGATTTTGTATTTTTACAGCCATAATAAAAAGCAAACATGAGCTTCAACAAACTGTTAATTAGTGTAGGGTTGTTCTGTACAGCTTTGTAGGTTTCATTACCATCCCCACTGAAGTGACTTAATTATTTTACCTTGATCACAAGCTGAAATGTGTGGATTAATGGATGGACTCACCTTTAAACACGGAGTCCTGACATAAATATCCAGTCATTTATTTTAAGGTTGTGGTGAACGCATGCATTTGTTAATCAGTATATTGTAAGGTGACTGGAGTTACTTGGATACAGATCTTGTTTGACTACTCTGAGTAGAAGACACAGAAATAAAATGCTGTCATCATTTTGTATAAAAGCTTTTAGTCTCTTAAAGTAGGTCAGTGGAGCAGAGCAATCAAGTAATGTGCAAGAGAAGAAATCAGTCCTTGACATTTGGGTTAATTATTATGAGGATGATTATCCAAACTAGATTCTCGGGAAGTTAGTTTCTATTTTGCTTGCATTCTGCCATTCGATTATTATTCATCTAATTTCACCTACCCCTTTCATTTAGCAGCTGTCTTAGCTCCCATTTCACACTTTTATCCCTGCAGTTATATTGTTTAGTATTATATATCTCGCCTTATCTCCAGAGCACAATCCCAGAGAGTCCCCTCTCCACCTGGCTGTGCGATGGGGTATGTGCCGCCTTGCAGAACTGTTGCTTTGCCAGCCAGGGGGTTTGATGGCTGTCAGTCTGCCAAACGAAGAGGGAGTCACACCACTGCAGCTGGCACAGGCATCAGGCAACACTGAGCTACTGGAGCTGCTCACACAGTAAGATAATAAACTCCAGGGCACTTCAGGACAAGACACTGACAAATGAATCACTGTTCTGCTGTAACATTATGCATTCAGTGCAGAGATTTCTCACACACAACAGTAAGGAAAAGCTTTTCTTCGTGTGTAGAATCAACCCATTTTTATGCTGGCTCTTAGGCCAAAGCATTTGCATACATTACATGTATTAAGTTATCATAACAATATCTGGTTGAAATACATTTTATAAACAGATAAAATGCTAATAATAGATAAAAGGTGCAATTACTCTGTAATGTTTTATGCTCAGTCAGTTAGGCTTAGATCCATGCAGTCAATCTGAAGTTCAGCCTCACAGACCTGTTAACTTGTCCCGAAAAACTAGCAGACCATAATCTGCCATGCATTGATATTTATGTATTTTAACGGTGAGGAAAGTATTTGTGTCCATATTACATCTGTTATCTAGGAATATGATTTTTGTGTAATCTGTGATTTAAACTAATCCACCTGTTGTGCTGCAGCCCACCGAACCCTCTTGCCACGCCTCCAGCGGGTCTATCCCAGGTGTGGGCAGACCGGTCCCGCTTGCTGAGGTTCTGTCATGACACAGGGAACCTGACCCTGACCGTCCGTCAAAATCTGAGGTGGAGCTCAGAGGAGAGCCGGCATGCTGATATCCTGTTTCTCAGAGACCGGTTCAGAGATGAGGATTTCCTCAAAGAGGTGCATCATCTGTGTTGCCTGATGACTGCAAAGATTAGTGTACATCAGTGATATCTACAAGTGCACACTTAAAACTGTTTTGTCTTTCCATCTTACACAGAAAATACCAACAAATTAAAGGCAGATAGAATATATGGAATTAAGAAAGCATGGAGTTTCAGTCTCCAGTCTGTGTAAGTTAAAACATTTTCTTACTTAAACATTATTTTTCCTCCTTCAGATCAAAGCACTAAGGAGGGAACGTGTGGAGACCATTCTAGGGAAGGAAGAACTAGTGGATGATCCTGCAGAAAATGGTATCGTACCCACCCTAATCTGTCTGCTTTGTGAGGTTTGTAAGGCGTGCATATACTAAACCATCTAAGCTCAACGTCTCAACGTTGCAGTGATTCTAGATTCTGTGGTTTTACTCAGGCTATAGTACAAACAGATATTTACTGCCCTCCCCAGGGGTCTTAGAGGCACTGCAAGTCTGTGGAACAATCAACAGAACAACTTACGTGTATGTACACTGATCAGGAATAACTTCATGACCACCTGTACAAACTAATGCAATTCAATACAACAGCTGTGCCATGTATTCTACATTTACAAAGTTTTTTAAGTTAATAATGATAATGCGTGATAATTATACTGCATGTGCATTAATAAGGTCATTGGAGTCGTACTGGGGTATGTAATAATGAGGAGTTATAATGCATGTGTAGTAGAATTATCAAATTTTCAAAATGAAAACTGAAAAATTAGAACTTTGTAAATAGAATTCATGGCACAGCTGTTGCATTGGATTGTATTCGATTGTACAGTTGGTCATGATGTTATGCCTAATCAATGTATGTATTAGCTATTAACTATTAGCCAAATTACCCAGTCCTGCCTGGGACTTTAGTAAAAATCTAAAACAAATGTACCCACCCCCCCAACAAAAAAAAATCTTTTTTTTTAAATTGATAAAACTGTATTCAAACACAAAATGCAAATACAAATGCATATTAAGATTTGTAGAGACATATACTTTCCTATTTTTGAATGCAAAAAGCCAGCAGGAGGTTGGCGCTAAATTCTAGTTGCATTTATTTATGAAAAGGCATCAGAAGAAGCACTTGGGTTCTACTTTTAGCTGGAAGAGGCCAACATGAGGTTAGAGCTCTATTCTGAGTAGACCCAGTCCACATTGTTAGAAGTTCTCGCTAATTATTGTTTTCCATAGGTTTTATGAAAGTGCATGGCCATGTCGGAGGAAGTACATGGAATCTTTCAGCTGGGGGAAGCTAATAGGTTGTAGCTCAATTCTGATATGATCCACTCCCCTATTTTCAGGGGTAATCTACAACTTTTGCTTTATAAACTGAACGGTCGAATGTGCAGAGGCACATGGGGTGATATCATTGGCTGTAAGACACCAATGTGAATTTTCAGCTGTGGGGCTTGTCTGATTTAGGAGACAGACAAACAGAAAATGGGCTATATAGGTATATAGATTGTTGACAGTCAGGTAGTTAATAGATTTTGAATTATTATTATTAAATTAACTATTGTGTTATTATTTGTGCAACAACCGTGTCCAATACTTTCTTGATTCAGCCTTTCAAATTAAAAGATATTTCATTGTTTTCACCTTTTTGTCATTGTGAATTTTATGGAAATGGGCACTTTTAACATACAGACATAAGATTGATCTGATGATAATTAATCATTTGATGTTTTGCAGGTATAAGATTAGCCACATTTACCATCTTAACATGAACTCTTCCAGGCATTTCCTTTCATGAAGAAAAATGAAATATTTGACCTGATGATGGCGCTAGATGACAAGTCAAGTCAAAAGCTGTTTCACTTTACTGAGGGAGAGACTGGATGCATCATCTGGTAGTCATGGATCTGTACACAACTTGTTGTGCCTGTGATGTTACTAGAAAAGTCAGAAAATCAACAGGACATTAGACGTTAGTTTCTGGGATTTCTCAATGTCTGGGCAAAATTTATGATAATCCATCTAATAGTTCTTCAATCGGACTCAAAGTAATGCTTCGAGAGCTGAAAGTAGGCGGTTGAAATTTAAAAGACTGTATCCCCTCTTCTCTTTTTATATTTGTACGTAGCTTTATGTAGGTCTGTAGAACAACAGTTGAGGCAGCTGGCATCATTATGTCAGATTGATTGAATGTGTACAAAGCTGTCTCACAGAAAGACTTTGTCAAATTAGGCTTGTTGCCTTCCTGTACATTACATCTTTTCTCAGTGTAGCAGTCTTTCTCTCTTCTTCCTGTTATGTTATTTTCTTGTCTCTCCCAAACTATACATTTTTTATGAGTCGCTACCACTTCCCTCTTCTGTATTTCCTGTCTTTATATTTTTATATGACCACAGACTGTGCATCAAACCACCCAAACACTAATATCTGTGTGTTCCTGCTTTGTTTCTGGTATGGGATCATACACCATGCTCTTTGATGTGGGTCACATGGTAGTTAATGAAAAGAAAGGAGATCAAGGCCACATGGTAAAGATCCCCCCAGGTTATGAAAAGAAAACAAAAAAAATTTTACATGATATTTTTAAACATCTGTAGGTACTTGTAATTCTTTTGAAGTTTAGTGGCTGCTATATGGCTTTGTCTGAATATGGTCATCTCTTCTTTTAGCAGTATACCCTGATATCAATGGAGACAACTCTGATGTAGAAGAAAGTGTGAGTATTTAATGCAAGAACAGTAAAACATTTTCTTATACACATACAGTAAAGCTATGGACTAAAATATGACCAGAACATATTTCGCTCATATTGCATATTTCCATAGACCTTGTGTTTATTAGCTTTAACTCATTATAAACCTGAAATACGTCACCTGTCCTTCTAAAACCAGGCTAATTTTGTTTTATCTATTTTGCAACAAAAGGTGACACTGGATACGTGACGTATGGCCCACAACTGCTTAGTGCTCATGGGAATTGGTGTTTCTTAAAGATCAAGATAAAACTACATATTAACAACCATATAACATAGTTTTTTCAAATAAATACTGTACTGATCTTAACACACCAGATATTTGACACGAAATATTGTTGAAAAGGCTGCGATCCAGGTCAGGAATTTTAGTTATAAGCAATGTTTAAATCTCCGTTGGGTTTTTCGATGGGGTTTTCATGACTTCCGTGTTCATTTTTACTTCAGTACGGTGGCTCCAGTGCGTCATCGAGCTTCCTTTCTGCCACTGACCACAGAAATGATGAAAAGAAGAAACAAAGAAAAACAAAACAAACAGTTTAGCGGTTTAACTCTACTTTATAGACTTTTCACACGTTTTCAGTATGTTTTTTTTCTCAACTATGTGTTGAGAACCAAATCAATGATTTTCACTTTGCCCAGTCTTTAAACTCAAAGTGCCATTCATTGTTCATGAATATCCTCATCAGTCAGCTGCAGACCTAACTCATGGCTTGACCGAGGCACTGACTTCCCCTCAGTGCTGTACATTGTTTTGTTTTGTTAAGGTGTTGAGTTGGCACCTTGCACACGCTACTAAATAACTGACTTTGTGAGCGGTCAAGTGTGTATTTCATGGCTTGAAAGGTGTGGCATGTGCACATGATTCTGGTCATCCAATAGGGCCTGTTTTATGTGGTACAGAAATTACCTACTTTTGGTTCACTACACCTAGGCGCTCGCAAACACTTGTGTTTTGAGTTCTACTCATTATTGAGTTTTTGTAGCATGATAAGAAAGTCAAATGCTGTTTGGTGAAAGGTTCCCTGTTTCTCCACTCAGGACTCTGAGGAGCAGCTTATGTTTTGCCTGAATGAGGAGGACGAAGAGGATGAACCATCACAGTCTGACTCTGGTAAAGATTTTACTTTGAAAATCCCTTTTAAGACTTCCATCAAGCAGGGTCACATCCTTAGAAATTTAGATATTGTTTTATTTTTTACAATTTCTGTGCCTCGGTTGTAGTTCAGTTTTGTGCTGAATGAAACTAAAATAAAAAATTGGAGAAAGTTATCTAAGTAGCTTCCAATCATTAAGTGAATCCAGTTGCAGGAAACATTTCCTTTTCTGAACAGAACTTGGACATCAGCTCTGATCCTAGACTGTGGCTGACCCGTCTGTCCTTCCTCCTCTCTGGTGTCTTAGGAATATTGTTACTCTGTGTTAACAATGACTGTGGCACTGAGAAAGAAAGTTTTTAATACAAGATGTAGAGAACACTCCAGTAGCTAATGCCTGAGAAATCAGCTGAACCCTAACTAGGCGGCTGAAGGTGGCATCACTTTCTTCTGGCTCTGGACAGGAAGTAAAGGATTTGAGTGGCAACATTCTGCAAGTTGATAATTGGCTTGCATTGCTGCAGAGCAGACTGATGCCTCAGTGTAAGAATGCTGTGGTTACAAGCTGAGGCTTCAGGCTTTATAACACTTGGCAGTGGACATCTGCAATTTGAACTTCCTTTGGCGAGTGTTGTTTTCCATGCTATATGGTTTAGCCATTTTGTATTCTGTATGAACGTATGAATGTTTGTTGGCTGGTTGAGGATTTTCTGTGTAGTCTTTGAAGACTGCCTGCCTGGAACCTTGTTCAATTCCCTCAGACCTCCTTCTGTGGTTCAGAGGAATAACATTAGTTAATTCAGGTTTTTTTTTGTTTTTTTTTAAAGCTCAGTGCCATATTTGAATAAGAAAATAGCTCAGACTGAAAATGACTCAGGCTTTATATGTGTCATTCTTCTAGGATTACTGTGTTCATTTGATCCTTTCTTTTTCAGAAATTCCAAAGCTGTCGGGCGTTACAAATGACCGGCAGAGTTTTAGATTTTTTACAAAAACTGAAGCATAGTGTGATTCTAGTCTGTATTGATTAAAAGCTGCTTTTATGGCAGCTTGACTTGCACTACTGCGTCATCAAATAGACAGACAGAACTTCTGTAGCCAGAGCTTCAGCAAGATATGAGGAATTTTGAATGTAGCTGTGATGTTCCCCATGTCTTCTTGATGTCAGCTTCTCTCCTCTCTCCAGTTCAAATTAACTTCACTGCCATGACTAAAATACAGAATTGCAAAAGCAGGTTTACATTGTAAGTTTAAGGTTATATGAGTTTTTAAGAGAAAATACACAACCTTTCTCTGTTGTCTACCCCCTTAACCCCCTCATCCCATCCTCCCAGGTCAGCATTTTAATGTGAGTTTAGTGAACAAACAGCAAAGATCACTTCAGCCTGAGGAGTTCTGCTCTCCACAGCTGAAGAAAGGAACAAGGTTGTTGTATATGTGTGTGTGTGTGCGCACTTGTGTTAGAGGGAGAATGCAGTATGGAAGAGCTCTCTGAAGGGGGTAAGGGTATGGGGAAGTAAAATAAGGGGGTGTTTGTGGCTGAATGGGGGTTGCCAAGGCTTTACTGAATGCAGTTTTCCAGCAGCTTGTTTGAGATCCCCAGGGACAGGAGAGTGGAGGAGTGTGTGTGTGTGTGTGTGTGTGTGTGTGTGCGTGAGTGTGTAATGTGTGTAATGGGGTAAAAAGAGAACCAGAGAAAGGGATTTATGATATGGATAGTTTGGCAGGGTGACAACAGACAAAGAGTGCAACACCAGGAACGCTAACAAGAGTCTCCGACCCCAACTGAGGGATCTAATTGGAGAATGGAAAAAAGGATTAAACCTCAGACTCCACAAAGGCAGCATTAATGTTCACTAGTACAGTGCCAACACCCTCCACCATCCCTTCCTATTGCCGTTCACACAACCACACACACACAGAAACTACTTTCTATGGTTGCATTGTACATCTTTTCTATTCTTTGCATAAATTCTACTCGCAAAAACCGTTCTCATCCCTTTTTTCTTTTTTGTCTTTTTTTTTATTGCATTCCTTTATCTATCTGCTTTTATAAACCAATGCCCGACCTCTTTCCAGAGTGCCATTGTCTGATTTGTCTCTTAAACCCCCGTCACTATCCCATTCTTTTGCCTTTATCACCTCCAGCCAAACTTAATGTTTTTAATGGAGCACCGTACTCCTATAAGTTGGCAAGGGGAGGAAAACGGGTGGGTGGCGGGGGGAAATGGTACCGAAGAAGAAAACAGCAGCAGCTCTCACTACTGTCTCCATGGTGAGGCTGCTGACCTGGCAGTCTGCCCCCCACCCCAAACCCTTTTCCCCTTCAGCTTGGCTTTGACATGCTAAAACATAGGGAAAGAGACAGAGAGAAAGAATGGGGTGTTTGAGAGGGACTCTCTTCAGATGTGGCATCAGGCATTTTCTGGGTGAATGGCTTGTACCTTAGAGTGTGTAGATTGTGAAGCTCTGCAGCTTGGCATATCTCTGAGACAATCATGAACCCAGAGGGTTAATGATTTCTCCTGTATGTGAGACTCACCTCTACTGAAGCTGTCTGCCCTCGTGTTTGTCTTCACTGTAGGTTCTGAAGTCACTCCTATATTTGACTTTTTCTCTCTCTGTTACTCTCCCTCCTTCAGCCGCTCTTTCCGGCCGTCAATACCCTCCTCCCGCTGCTGCTGTCAGCATGTGTTGATTTCTCCCCCTCTCTCTTCATACATTGTGTGGTAGTTGAGTGACTGAGACAGAGAAAGACTAAAAAGCACCAGAGGTTGGCACGGATTTGAGAAGAGCAGTCAAAGAGCGGAAAAGGGGGAGAGTTAGTGAGAAAAACCTCAAGCAAAGGAGCAGACGACAAGATTCGGTCCTGGCTCTGTCAGACAGTTGGTTCAGAGTTGTGGAGGGGGAGGATTTTAGGGGGAGGGGTGATTGGGGGATACAGAGGGGAACATGCTGGCTCACTCCTAAAGTGTCAGAGTGTCTACAGTGGGAAGAGGAGTGAGTGCTGTAGCTAGTTCGCAGTCTGCTTAGCCATGGGAGAATGAATGTAAGCTGAAACACTGTTGATATATTTAACAAAAACCTTGAGTTGTATGGATGAAGATTTTCTTGAGGACAACAAATCATGGATTCTGACTCAGACTCTCCTTTCAACTATTCCTGGCCTTCTTTTCCCAAGATGAGGATGCGCAGGAAGATGGGAAAGAAAGGTAACACAGCAGCCATTCACAGACAGAAATATCTTTGAAAAACATTTTGCGGTGTTTGACAGACTTTATACACATTTTAAGTAAATTTCCAAGAGAACCAGCTGTCTGTATAGCATGTTACAGATAGCAAATGGAAGGCTTCACTACAAATGGCCCTCTTGGCAGACAAGTTTCACGTTCACTGTGGAACAATAAAGTTAAAATTAGACTGTTCCCATTACACATACTTACTCACAGGCCTCCACTGCAGCACAGTCGGTATGAGATAACTGCATGTTTGCCAGTGATGTAACCTGATACCTGACAGTATGTTGGGGAATGTCAGATGTTCACTTGAGGCTGATTGAGTGGTTTGGGGGCTTCAACAACTTCAGGCTACACTGTTGTCTGCATAAAGTAGCCCCACTGAGGAGTCGTGGCCTCATGTGACTGCCATAAAGTTCAAAAATGAGGACAAATGCTTTATGTGCCTTCTTACATTTATTTCATGAAATTAATCAGTTTTTGTTTAGGGGTCATAGAACTGTCACTTGAGCTGAAGTTTGGTATCACGGGTTATAGTAATAGAATTAATTAAGGTGCTTTAACTTTGCTTAACTTTGCATTGTTAGTCAACTAAAGTTAATGCTTAAAATAGTGCAGAATTAAACCAGAATGGTTAAACACTCCACTGCAAGTGTGCAAATGTTTGTTAGGAGGCAGAGAGAAAGGCAGAAGCAGACAGAGACAGAGAAAGATCAAGTTACTGCCATGTCTGTGTCATGGCTCAGCTCCAGTGGTCTTTTCCTCATCTTTCACTATAAAACCTCTGCAAAATAATCCATGTTATTACTTCTTAATTGTGATTGACGTCTGAAAATTCTATACACGCTGCTTTTCTGTGCTTTCTAGCGGAAGAGCAGAAATTGCAGAACTATATAAACTTTTTAAACTGACTATATATACTCCATGTGGATTTAGACATATTTAGAAGTCGGAGTCTGAAGTAAAACATCTATGGTGGAACAATGCACCTGCAAAGTGAAATGTGATTTCAGGTGTGAAGAGCCACAAGTTTATTTCTTCACCAAGAGGACTGATTGCTGCTCACTCTGGGTTTACCTCTTCCTGGGTCTCTTTGGCTGGGAGATGAAGTGAAATGTAAACACAATAGGAACACACAGTGTGGTGCTTGGATCAGGATGTTTGACTGCAGGTGTTGTAACTCAGAGAGGCTTTGCAGTTTTTGGTAGGCAGTTGTTTGAATGATTTAAATGGCCCTTCATGAACAGTGAAGTAAAACAATTCCTCTCACCTTTTATAAGCTCATAAATCTGTGTGTTGTGATTTGTTTTCTCATTTTTAGGTGTTTACACAATTAACAATTATGATTTTGTGTTTATGTTGAACTTTGTGTTTTGCCATCAGAGTAAAACTTGAGAGCCCTGCCTTCTTCAAGCTCGCTCTCCCAGGGGTGTGCATAGGTTGAAGGGTCACTCTCTGTGTTTAACTGCCCTGGTCTGGAAACCTGGCACTGACTGCAGTCTTTGTCCGGGTCTTTGTAGATCTTAAACTCTCTCTCTCTCCTCTGCTGCTGCTCCAGACACTGCTACTGTGTATGGTTTGTTCTCACTCTGAGACATGCTCAGAATATCACATCACTCTAAATATACCTCGTGTGAACAAAAATCCTATACAAATAGCCCCACACGCAGCTCTTGGTTCGCTAAAACTCTTTGAAATGGCAACCTGCAGACAGGGCCTTCTGTCTCAGCGAAAAAGACAGCTTTTCTAGCAGAACGATTGATTTTGTGCAGCACTAACTTGTTAGTAATATGAACTCTCTGCTGCTCTGTCCCCCCCACACTTAACTAATGTTAAACACAGATCGCAGTGCCTGACAGTAATGTTCACTGAGGTGATGTTTATGGGTCAGAGGTGTATGAATGATCGGTCCATGACAGCCAGCTGTGGTTTTGGACCTCACCCAGAACCTGAACTATTAGCTGTGTCTGTCAAGTTCCTTTAGTGAGTTTATATGAAACTGTATCTTCTTTGAAACAGTGGTTTGACCCCCTCTCTGGATTTGATGCTGAGCTAAGTCCTGTGATACACAGTATAATAGCTAACATTATTTATACACGGATTATCTTGATTTTGATTCATATACAGTATGTTTTCTTGTGGAACTAAGACGATCCGGATATTTTAACATCAGAACAACAGGTTCTAAATCTTCTACTGTTTTGGCATTTCATGCTAATTTCAGGCGACACATCATGTGGTTTTAGATATGCAGTGGTTGTACTTCTCATCCTTTACATTTGCTGCAGATGGAACAAGGATCATCTGGTGTCCTCATCAATGCGCTTGACTCCCAGTTGCCTCTCAGATTTATTGGATTCACCGCCTACAGGAAGCATAGCCAATTGTTGGTCTGATTTATTTTCTGTTACAAATGCTGGACCTCTCTTCTTGTACTCTGTGGTGCTGGCAGCTTAGAAACTATGGATAAACTATGAAGTTGTTTTAATATCTGCTTAGTGGAAAAAGCAGTGCCAAAGATATGTGTTTGCACTACTGACCTACTTGCAGATGCATTATAAAATGACACTGTCATTATAATATAATCAAGCTAATTAAGCTGTCTCTTCTGATTAGTACTATACTGTTTACCATTTTATTTTTCCAGTGAATGCTAAGCATAATGTAAAATGTCTTCACCCTCTTTCTTTTTACTTTTAATGCAGTCATAACCTGTGAGCTGCTGAATCTAAACAGTTACCTAGAGCTCCACTAGACCACTGAGTTTGTTTTCATGTCATCACCATGATTTGTTTCAGTTTTATTTTTAAGTTAAATATTAAATAATCCTATAAATATAATGTATGTTCAAACAATACATAATGGCGTTACTTCTCATCAAAGGTTGAGTGCATTGAGTGCTGTGACTAATAATGTTCAGCCTGAAATATTTTCTAAGAAGTTATGTTGTGCAGAAGCTGTGTTTTGTTCAGAGCAACATCCCAGAGGGAGCTGCGTGTGTTTTGACAGCAGGAGTGTTTTCTCCCGTTTAACAGCAGAACCAGGTTACTGCTCACAGTGACTCTACTGTGTTGAAAATGTTCCTCTCAATGCTACTGTGTGCTCACCGACAGATATTTCCACTCACTCACTGTATTTAAGGCAGGGTGGGGAAAAACATGCCTGCAGATGCCCACTTACAGCACTGTGCACACTTGCTCACGTGTGTGCGCAAAGGGCCATTGAGACTGACACACAAGCTCACACAGAGGCTCTTGGTCCAGAACAATGACATGCAACTGCCCAGGATGTCTATGTCACTTCCTGTGTTTGTGAGGAGTTTGGTGTTACTGTGGAAACCTGATGTAATATTGAAAAAAAATCCCCCTCTCTCTGTGGCTCTGTCCTTCTATGTAGAGAAAAACCAGTCCCTAAGTGAGAGCCAGGCCTTGTCCCCGACTGTGGCTGCAGCAGCCAGACTGTCAGCAATGATACACGGCAAAGACAGAGTGTACGCCAATGCCATGCTGGTGGACCAGGTGAGTCTGACTGTAATTAGCGGTAAAATATACAATGTACATCAGTTATTTGGTTTAGAATATTAGGTAAAAACATACTTGACTTATATGATATCAAATGTGCCACCACAAGAATTACAGATCAGCTTGTGGAATAGTTCTTTTTCATTGCTTTCACTTTCTGACTTTTCGGCTGCAGGTAGATGGTGGTGACATTAAATACCACTCTCCAGGGGAGGTGGAGGTGAACCATGAGTCCCGTGTCGGCAGCCCACCCTGGGACTCTTTCTCCGTGACTCTCCCTCACTCAGGGAACTGTTCCCACCATCCGTCCTCACCACATAGTCGGGAGAGGGGAATCCATAGCTTGGACAGTCACAGAGAACCATGCCGTCGCACCTCTCCCCCCTCTCCCCCATCTCCCTTTGCTGTCTCCCCATCTTTTCCTTCCTCCCCCGTGGCTTCCGCCTTTCGTTTGTTCGAAGGAGCTCAGAAGCGTCAGGCGCAGTCTTGCCTGCCAGTTTCTCCGACTTTGAATTGCAGAGGATGCAGCTTGACAGAGACGAGCAGGGCCCTGAGGTAGGACGCTATTAAAGTTAATTAGAGAATAACAAAATGAAAGGCACTCAGAGTATGGACTGTTATATTTAATTAAATTACTTTTGACATGACTGCTTAACAACTAAGAACCTTATTATGCCATTGTGAAAGAAGATTATATAGAGAGACGATTCTGCATTACAGCCAGTTTTGTCTGTGGAAAAATGATGTCAGTGCAGCAAACATCTGCACCAATTTGTTGTGTCATCTTGTTGATAAGAATTACAAACATTCCTTTGACTAACCCATACCCATCTGTTTAGATGTTTAGGTCATTGACTGTAGTCATTGAAGGTGCGGAAAGTGACAGGAAGCCTGAACACAATTGAGCTGTTTGTGTGTAGAGGCTGCTGAACATTTTTTCCAGTTTCCTCAGTGCTTTCATATATTCTGTATTAGGACTGAGGCTGACAAAAGGCCACACGTTTAAAGCCTGATATAACTTGGTTTCCACCATGATGACTGTCAATAATGAGCTTTAAATGCATCAAGAATATTTGTAGTGACCTTTGCAAAATGGTTGTCATCGTTGACACACATTAGAGTCAGCCTTTTCAGAAAGTCTCAGCAAAACTTGATACAGTCGTCTAGTTTGAGCTGGATAAATGTGTAAGCAGAAATGTTTACTGTTTGTTCCCAGTTTAATTCAATAATGTAGCCTGATGTAGCAACAGTCATTACTGTGTACAGTTTACCAAGCAGGAACATAAGCTAAATATATGTGTGTGGTTGTGTTTGTGTTTCATTAGTCCTAGTCTTGAGTGTGACAGTGGAGAAGAGGACATAGTCGGACATTCCTATCCCTGCTCATCCTTAAAGCAGCAGTCCATCCTGCAGTCCAGCTCAGGAGAGGAGAGGGACTCTTTTGACACTTCTCCAGATTTTAACCGCACATACTCCAGTAGCACATTTAAGTCCACCCAGGTATATTTCATTAAACATGTTATATTCAGCATTCAGCAATAATGATTTTGTACAGAATATATCTAGAATATCTGCAGGGTATTGATTACCTATTTCTATTTCTCAAGTTCAGCTTTGCTTTAGCCTTTGATGTGATGTGCTAAAACAATTGTGTGTGGCATCCTTTTATTCACTTCTAAGATGTTATTGCAACAGTGTAAAAAATAAATCACAAACAATAATACAGAAAATCCTCATGTCATAGACTGAATTCAAAGTAAAGTACTACAGCAGCATCACAGATAAAACCTGTCAGCAGCTCAATAATGTGAAAGAAAAGTTGATTTGATCTGCAGCATTCTACAGTTTGCTTTTCACAGGATTGAACCTGTGAACTTTTCTGTTCTAATGCTACTGCCTGATCTTCTACTTCTCTTACCCAGAACCCAGAGGAAGCAGAGCTTCGTCTGCGTTCCTACTCGTACTCCTCCCCAAAGGCAAAGCCATCACGGCCACTGCTAAACCGAGATGCAACCATCACTGACCTGCCAGAGGGTGAGTGATCTTTGACCCCTTTACCCTGTAACCTTTCTGTTCCCAGGAACCAGCTGAATGGACACATGTGCCACATATCTAACAGGGGGAGGACCAGACAGGTGTCATAAATCAACTGGTCATTTATAAAATATATGTGTGTGTTTAGAGTCAGCTATGCTTTCATACAGCACAACTCTGTATGTGAGAGTATACAGCATTAAGGCCATGCTTAATCCTGTTTAGATGGTGCATTCAGCAGCAGCGGTCGTTCTCCACTTCAAGCTTTATATCTCTGTAAATCCTTTTCTCTTCTCAACCAAGTTAGTAAGTACAACAAGAGTAGCTTCAAAACAGCAGCTTGGACACTGCTGATTCACTGGTGGCTGCATTCTGGTGCATCTTTTTTCTCTTTCAGATGATCCATGGGAGAAACATTGACAAGGAAACTTGTGACCTATTGCAATTTAAAAGTATATTTACACAAGACTGGATAAAAATGATTGAATTAGTCTTGCAGTAATAAATAATATCACTTTGTTGAAAGTTTTGGTGTAAAATGATTTGCTCAGTTTTCAAAGCAGTGTTTGTCATTGTAGCCCAGACTGTGAGGCCCAATGTCTGCGGTGAGATATAATTGTTGGTGGCGCATGTGAAGAACATATTCATTATATTAAAGATTTTTTTTCTAAAGTTTGATGCAAAAACTTGTTTCCTTTTAATAAAGTCATCCAAATGCTATTTTTTGGTTATATGGTAGCTGACAAGTACAGGTCTGACGCTTTTAAAGAAGATTTGAACATTTCCAGGTTATATTCTCTGGGCGTAATGCTTATGGATCATCTGACGGAGGAGTTGTTTCTACTTTGAGGGTTCTCTTTTGATTTTATTTGGGTACATATTTTATTTTGCTCTTGTTTTTTTTATTCAGGTAAACATTTTTGCTATATTTCTTTTTCTATTTCTCTTTGTAGGGGGTTGCTGCATCCAGACTATTTCAGGAGATCTTGTATTTGCTTCTTATTCAAATCTGATTTGGGGTGATGGTTTTGAACCTATTGTTAATTCACCTAAAATCCATGTAAATGTTTTCAGCTTTATTGTCATATAGTTCTGGTTTACTTAGTTGTCTGTCCTTGTTACTTTTCATTACAGAGCAGAGAGCATTCAGCTTGATTGAGACATCAAGAGAAAAGAGGTAAAACCTGTGTGTCATTTCACAAACTTATGATCAGTAGGATTCACTTAACTATACAAGGGCTTGCTCAGATGTTACTCAGTTTATAGGCATGTGTGCTGACCTGTGGTTAGAGATCGGCTCAGTATGCGTGTCTGTGTATTTGTGTGCGTATATGTATCTCTAGTGTTAAACTTGTGGTTGGCATCTGAGTGTGCAGGATGTGACATACTTCCTGTTGCAAGGTCAGGCCAGACTAATCCTCAGTAAACTGCAAAATTTGCCTTTTCTGGACTTCAGAAATGTCTAGCTAATTTTCTTGACCATGTCAATAATACTAAAGTTATGTAATGTTACAAAATGTATTTTGGGTAGATTTTAACAAGCGTACTGAATCATTTACTGAATCTGCTTTGCAATCCTTTCATGTGACTAATTTTTCTTATTTTGTTTTCATTTCATACATGTCATAGTCCATTCATTTTATAGTTAAATTCATCTCACCCTCTCATACATTTATCACAAGTTAATGCATTTTGTTTCCTAATAATCCTGCATTCCTAACAGAGGAAACATTATAGAAGATCATGTTAGGCAACTAGATTATCACGTTGGATCATTTGATTATTGTATTAGAATAGATAATATTAATTTTAGAATATTTACAACATCCATCCAGTGTTAACAAAATGTGGAGGTTGCACTTTCCTTGAGCATTTGCTAATACAAACCACATTTTCCGAAACATTGGGACTTTTTCTAAAATACAATAACAACTAAATTCCTTTTAGCTTAGTTGATCTGTTAGTTCACTTGAACCAGTTTTTATGAAAATCTGAAATATTTTCAAGTTTTTAACTGACCAACTACAAATTATACTTTATAAAGAACAACACAATCCAAAATAATTGAGACAAAGGCAATATAAGACAACACATTTATAAACTAACACCATTCTGGATTCTTCCAAAATTATCCACAATAATTACTGTGAGGTGAGGGTTTAGTGATTACATATAAAAGGAAAAGGCTCAGTTATGGCAAGCAAAGATTGGCTGTGTCACCTCTTTGAGCCAGAGTTCCAGTCAGTTCAAAAACTATGTTTCTCAGTACAAGATTATAAATAATTTAGGTCTTAGATTTTAGGTGCAATATTAGTACCTAATATTGTAAAAAGATTCAGAATCTCTGAGGAAGCCAAAGGTTTAGAGTCATTTTTATTCTAAGTATTACGTTTGTGTTGGTAGCTGTTCACTGGAAGTCTTAACATGAGGTCCAAGTGGATGTCTATGTAAGTGAAGAAGGCCATCATTAGGCTGAATAAAGAAGTAATAGACCTGTCAGAGATATTGGGATTTCCAAAACAACAATTAGGATTAAATAACTAGCAATTTCAGCAACAGTAAAAGACTTGAAAGACCAGGGTTGACAACTAAAGTTGATAAAGACAGACGTTTTGCAACAAGGCGCAAAACCGTGGTAACGTTCCAGAACAGAAAGGCTAGATTAGACTTCCCCCAAAAAGCCTGACCAGTTCTGTAATAAGGTTTTTTTTGGACACATGAATTCAAGATTAACTTGCACAAGAATGATGGGAAAAGAAAACTTTGGAGAAGGAAAAGAACAGCTCATGAGCCAAAGCATACCACATCATGTGTCAAACGTGGTGGAGGCAGTGTTATGTCAGTATATGGCTGCAAATTGAACTGAATCACTGGTGTTTATTAATGACCTGACTGCTGACAAAACTAGCAAGATGAATTCTGAGGTTTAATCTCTGTAGAGGTATCAGACTCTTACTGTGCATACATTTACATTTAAATACAGTACAATTAAGTTGGTCAATAATAACACTGAAAATCCTTTATTTGAATATTTATCAGATAAATAAAGTTTCGAGCTAATTAACAAATCACAGATCAGTTTTTATTGCATTTTAGAAAAAGTCTTAACTTTTTGGGAAATAGGAGTTTTGTATTTTATGTGAATAACTGAAACATGTAACGTAAACGTCTGTCTGTAAACTTATAACCACATTGACGTTCAACAGACCTAGAAATTATTTCTAGACTCTAATCTTAGATGCCATACATATTAACAATTTCAGTCTCCTGATTAGACAAGACACAACAACCTGGTCTGAGGTGTGTTATATCCATGCAGGGTTTTGGGTTTCCGTAAACGGGCCCAGTCAGCAGAGGAGGAGAGCAGCGCATCACTTGAGCACCTCACCCTCACAGAGTTCCTCAAAGAGTATGTTTCCACCAAAACAACATCACAGCCATGCATGTGTGGCTTAAATCATTATAACCCCATCCCTCAGTGCATCCACTAACCATTTGGATTCTTTGCAGCTGTGTTTCTTCTTATATGAATCTTTGGAAGTAAATGATATTAACATTTTTAATGTCAGAGTAGGGTCCAAAAGTCTGACACCTTGTTGAAAATGTGATATTTTCATAATTGGAAACTTGGAGGATTCAGAGATGCAGAAAGCTCTTAACTTGAAGAAAAACTAAAGCACACATTCAGATAGCACTCAGGTGGATTTGAGCTAGGATTTGGAGTCATATTTGAGTACATCAGTGTGCAGGCATTGTTCACTTGTTTACCTGTGATTCATGTATCCAACAGAACATTGCTGACTCGGCAGCATCGTTAAAGTGGGAAACGTGGCGTCAGATCTAAGTGAAAGTATCAGCAGCCAAACTGTTATTCTAAGCAAGTAGGGACTTTTTCCATGTACAATTGTGGCTCTGAAAAAAAATCTAGAAACTGGATCATTTGTATCCAAAGCAGAATCAGGAAGACCAAAATTGACCACACTATCAGAAGATGATCAGTGCTTCGAGCTTTGTTCACCTAGAAATTGAAAAGAAAATGTAATCACAGATAGGGAAGTAGCTAAAGAAAGCGTGACTTCAGTGAGCAAAAGTACTGTCAAAAGAAGACTAGAAGTGGTCCCAGATGATGAATAACAGTCGACACCAAGTTTTCCCTTCCTGAGACAAGGTTAGGGATTATTAAGGATTAATAAGGGTTTTCATGGAAATATCACAAGTTTGTTTTATGTTTCAGCCTTTTGGACCTTTAGGTTTGATGTGATATTGCATGGACCTCTCTTCTTTCATTGTCACCTCTGACCTAGAATGTCAAATGTAACAAGCGTAATTAGCTGTAAATAGCCGACACATTATTAATTGCAACTTGCCATGGTCATACTATATATGGCCTCCACTAGAATCCATAGTGACTTGCAAGCATGCCAAGTATGTTGTTAAGAGTAATCATCTGTAGACCAGGGCTCCTGTCTGCATATTCTCTCATTGGAGCATAACACTAGTGTCCGTCGTTATTCAGGTTTTCTCAGTTTATGAAAAGCACTAAAATAACGATCAGTTTTCTAAAGACTGTGCATGTTGGCCTTGAATATTACAGTCTTCCATAGTCCAAACTGAGTTGTGATGCCTGCTGACTGAGTAACTGTTTTCACTGAAACAGGATCGAGGATGAGGAGTGGGATAAATACATAATCCCATCTAAGGTTGAGTCAGAGAAGTACAAAGTCAGCCGGACATTCAGCTTCCTCAAGAGCAGGATGTCCAGCACCCGCAACAAGACCAAGGTGAGGCCTTGATTTTGGTGGTATATATGATTCGTAATGGATAAGATTTCAATTACATGTCTTTAAAACATGACTGAAAAGGAGTTAAACTTTATAATAAAGAAGTCACTGAAAGGCTTTTAGTAAAAGGTTTACAACATCTCAGACAAACCAGGTCAGAACTCCTGTGTTGGGGAGCCTTTGTTTTTATGATGGCTTTTTATTTGGTGAAAGTGAAAATTCTCACTCCTCAGGTCTTAGCAACAGGACACAGTGAAAATATCTTCTTATATAATGTGTAGACCCCCTCAACACAGCATGAGGAACCAAAACACATTCCATAGTATACTCTCAATCTTATAAACACGTGTGCATGTGTTCAAGAGAATGTTTTCATGTATGAGCAGGCACATTCTGCACAAGAACATTCGAAAAACAAACATGCACTTTTACACTTCCTTGTAAAGTTTGAATATAAAATAAACGCAGCACTATCACACACATACTCAGAGGAATCCCCCTAATGCCCCCTAAGGATGAAGCGCCACAACAGCAGCCGTCTCCATGGACCTTAACAATGTAAACAAAACAAACCCACTCAGAGGCCCCTGTATCTCAGCTAACTCCACTTTAACAGGTGTGTTTCAGCAAGAAGATGACCGCTGTATGGCTCTTTGTGCCTGCTGCTCTGAGTCACGTTATTACTACTTTGGTAGTTTATGTGGTATTGTGGCATAGACTACAATAAATGTCAAGTGAATGAGTAAATTTATAATATTTATAACTTGTGTTTTAGTTGAAGGGAAAAGAGGTGAAGGAGGTAAAGGAGAAGACTGGAGCTGCTAATGGACACCAGTTTGTTCCTGTGTCTCCATCTGGTCCCACTCTTTGTGTGGCCTGTGATAAGTCTGTTTCTGGGAAGGAGCTGCTGCAGTGCTCTAGTAAGAATTATACTGTCAGTACTGTTGTTGTTTTATGTCCGGTGGTGGCTGAACTGTTTAGGGTTTGTGTAAATCTCTTCACACGTGCTGTCTTGAAGTTTTGTTTAGTTGAAGACATGAAATCAGTTTTCTTTCTTCCACACAATCAAAATTGATTGTGAGAAGCATTACCTTTCAGCCATCTGGACACTGAATCCAGCAATGTGGTAATTTTGTTTATTATTGGTTAATTAAATTAACTGGGAATTCATCTGCTTATGTGTGCAGACTGTTTCCTGAATGTCCATAAAAACTGCAGGGAGTCTGTTGCAGCCTGTGGAAAGGTAACAACCAATGTCACACACAAGCAAGAATAATAGATTAGTATAAATGTCAGTTTATGTCTCAAATTCTTTCTAATAGCTTTACAAACATTAACACACAGCTTTTGCAGATGGCATAATCATTTCTGGAAAGTTGTTGTGTGTAATGTGTTTTGGTCAGGTACAAACAATGTGTCATTTTAAGATATTTCTATAAATGCCAAGAGTTATGCTTGTGCTTATTTAAAATGTTGCATGGTGTCACATAAAGTATGGTCAGTTTACTTGTCATCTGGTGGTTTACTGTAGAGGAGAGGTCATCAATCAACCAGATCATAACAAAAAGGTTCTAATTTAGTTTGGATTTTGACTTTTGACTAAAATATATATATTGTTTGTGAAAGTTTTTGCTTTGTGTTAGTACCAGTCCAATTTTAGAAGCAAAAACTAAAGATATAAAGATAAAAAATCCTTATATTTTCTAAGCATTTTAAGGCTGCGGCCGCATTTTTGTAATGTAAAGTTACTACTGATAAAGTGCTTCCTAATTTTATTTATTTTTTTGCTTATATTTGCTTAAGATAATCAGACAGACAAAATGCAGGTTTTATGTGAGGATTTCATTTATTTAGAGAAAAAAGAGGTCCAAACCTGCCTGGCCCTTTATGAATAAGTCACTTGCTAACAGTGCGAACAGTGATTAACCACATTTTTTTGAAAGTAAAAGTAATTGACATATATGTGTCTGGAAATGGTTCCAAAGCCAATGCTCCAAAGCCAAGGCTTTGGGACTCTAGCAAACCACAGTGAGAGCCATTATCACTGGTAGCAAAAAACATCTTGATTATCTCCAAAACTTTGGGGAAAATATTCAGTGGGCTGATGAGACAAAAGTTTGTGTCCCGTTACATCTGTTATAAAGCTATGCTAAAACAGCATTTCATAAAAAGAACGTCATATCAACAGTCAGATGGTGGTAGTGTGATGGTCTGGTGCTGCTTTGCAGCTGCAGGACCTGGATGACTTTCCATAATTGATGGAACCTTGACTTCTGTGTTTTACCAGACAATCCTGAAAGAGAATGTCCGACCATCAGTTTGTGATGTCAAGCTCAAGTGCATTTGGGTTATACTAAAGAAAAAAAGTTAAATTCTGAACTTAAAACCTACTGAGATGCAAAACTTTGTAGTCAGTGTTTTGAGTCCAGTAAGCTCACATATGATCTTGGGGTTATGAGAATCTTTCCTGGCAAATGTTAGCAATCTGTCAATCTGTGATTGTCAATTGACCACATGCGGTGGTCTAAGGCATGTGCTGTCTAGACATTTCAAATCTGGCCTTTGTTGTAGGTCATTCATTCTGTCTCTCTTTGTGCTGTCTAATAAAGGCAAAATGCCCGTAACAGAAATAAATCAGTTACTAAAGTAGAGGCGGCTCAGAGGAGGTGGATACACAGGAAGAGTAAATTCCAACACTTGTGACAAAGGAACTCCTGGAATGTTCAGAACATTAAAAAAATGATGATTAACAGTATCTGAGGTCTGTTTTTATCTAGGCATAAATTGACTCCAGCATTGACTTTACAAAAACTGAAACACTGAAACCACAACAGCTTCGTAATAGAGCAAAAACACTGTGATTTACATCTGTTGATGTTAATATGATTATGTCTTTCCCCCAGAAACCGCAGGAGAGGAATGCGTTGCAGATGAAAAGCAAGACCTCGTCTCTCCCACAGAGTGAGTCAGGAATTACAACATGTCTCCCCCTCTCCACTCTTTCATACAGTCCTCCCTTGGTCTTTGTTTTAGCTTTCACCTGTCCACCCTTGTTTCTCCTGTAGTAAATTAAGTAAGCTATTACTCCTCACCCACCCTTATCCCTGTTGTTCTTTTCCTGGTAAAAAGTTAAAATTTAATCCAACTCAGTGGGAGACCTGGCCTGGATTGTGTTTGTGTTTTTGTTTGTGCAGGAGTACTAAAGCTGGCAAAATAATTCTATTTCTTAACTGAAGCTCTGTGTCTTCATTGTTTGATGTCTGACACAAGTGCGAAGGTCAAATGGCGCACTTCAATTACAACATATTATCATAACTGCAGGGTGCATGACAATGACAGTGAAATAATAACAAATATAGACTTCCTCACAGCTAATCCAGTTACAGTCAATGACTAAGTAGACATAAAACATTTCTACTTGACACAGAGTTTTGAAGTATCTGTTTGTAAAATGGCAAAGGGTGTGTGATCCCTTTTCTTCTCTCTCTTGATCTCCTCCTTAGACTCAGTGAAAGACAACTCTTCAGCCTCCATTTTTTCCTCTTCTACTTCCTCCTCCTCCTCTTCCTCATCAATTCCAACAATAACCAGGGAGAAGAGAGAAACTGTCGCCCCACTCACCAAAAGCCTCTCCATTTCTATAGACAACAGGTTGGATGGCAGTGTTGTGTATAATACATAATAGAAATATTATATTATGTATTAAACTCTGCTTTATTTGATTTTTAAACATGTATATTAAATGAATGTGTTGCCTTAGGTGCTACTAACATGCTAAAACTGATTTAATTCTGGTTTTGAGTAACCTTTAGTATCCATGCATTCTGTAGGAAACATTTAATTTTTGTGATTTCACAAAAATTTTGTCAGCAAACAGCAAGCTGACATGTCAGACTACAAATATAATCTTTCAAAATCCATAGATAAATAAAAGTTTAGTTCACAGTTACACTTCCTCACGCAAACAATACCTTCTCCACAGACAATTGACCGATGCAGCAGACGGTGAGTGCAGTGTGACGGCTTGCACTAACTGCTCTCTGTCTGATGAGGGAACACCGGTTACAACAACTCCCCAATCCACTGAACCACCAATCACAACACAGGGTGAAGAAAACACATATATGAGACACTTTGAGAATCATTGTTGAGTGAACGGTGATTGACATTATTTATTATTTTTGTGCTAACAGATGCTGTTGATGCTCCTCTGCTGAGTGATTTGTCTGCTGATCTGCTGGGACTTGAGGTGGAGTCGTGGAGTCTGGCAGTCAGTCCAGAATTTTGCAGGCAACATGACAGGCACACCATCAAACGACAGGATGTTATTTATGGTGAGACAATTCTTCTTCCTTAATTTCTTCAACAAGACAACATGTCATTTTTAAAGCATTTAAATGTGATGTAATTTAATTGTATGTTATTTTATATACATCATTGTTGACTTTAATTGATTGTTTCATTTTTAGAAAGTTTGGCAAATCCTCTAATAAAATACTGTTCAGTTTTAATGGTTACCAAGAATAAACTATTTGTCCACTGAGGGTTACTTTCAGCCATTTGCCAAAGCAAACCTCCCATCTGCACATTTAAACAGACATGTTTCTACCAGAGATTCTGTGCCCATAATGCACTTCTTCTGCATTTCTTACCAACAGAGCTGATGCAAACAGAGCTGCACCACATCCAAACTCTAACTGTCATGTCAGAAGTGTTCCGAAGAGGCATGCTGGAGGAGCTGCAGATGGACTGGGAATGTGTGGCCCGTATTTTCCCCTGTTTGGATCCACTGCTGCTCTTCCACAGGAACCTTTTTGGATTGCTGCAGGAACGCAGACAGGCTGCATCTCAACCCGACAACCCTCAAAATTACCTCATCTATCAGATTGGAGATATACTGCTTCATCAGGTTGGTGGATTCATACACATAAACACACACTGATACATACTTTGTACACACCATGATACATCTACTGAGTGTATGGTGGTCTCGCTTAGTTTTCAGATGAAAATGCTGAGAAGATGAAGCTGGTGTATGGAGAGTTCTGCAGTCACCACACTGAGGCTGTCAGTATATTCAAAGAGCTGCAGCAACAGAACAAGAAATTCCAGAATTTTGTCAGAGTAAGTTCCTGTTCCTTGTCCTATTGTGCTTTTGAAAACTTTTCTAAAACATTTACAGTAAAATGTTGACTGAACAGTTCTGATATAGATTTTTACATTTCTGCTCACAGCAACAGAGCAATAATTCTCTGGTCAGACGAAGAGAGGTCCCAGAATTTATCTTGCTGGTCACGCAGCGCATCACCAAGTATCCAGTGTTGTTGGAGAGGATATTAAAGTACACTCAGGGTAAGTCATATCTACTCTGTGCTAAACAATACTGGATATATATGCAGCTCTTAACCTTGTTGCATATTTAGTAAAACACGAGCCTGATGATGATCATTACATGCAAAAAAATAAATACTATAATGAAAAAATACTATAAAAACATACCAAGTTTTTTTTTTTGTTATGTCATATATTATCAGTTTTGCAATTTTCTTATTTTTAGTACTAGATGATGTTGCTGTTTTAAATATCCTGCCTGAGGGTGATATTTGGTTTTGTAAATTAACAATTAATGACTAAAGAATCCCAATGTGTAAACCTGCTACTGCATATAAACGGAGAGCTGACATGGGCTAAACACCTCTCTTTACATACCAGTGCTTTGTGTAAAACATATAAAGAGCCTAAATCTGTGTGTGACACAAAAGCTCTTAATGGATTATTAAGTATCTCTGTTGTTTCTAAACCCTTCACAGAAGGAAGTCAGGAACACTCTGACTTGTCTAGTGCTCTGGCTCAGATCCGCAATGTCATCACTGCAGTGGATCTGACTGTGAATAAGTATGAGAGGTGTCAGGAGCTGCAGGAAGTGCTTGGCCGGTTGGAGAATAAGAGCTTTGCTAAACTAAAGAACGGCAAGGTTTTTCGTAAACAGGACTTAGACTGCAAACACAGGGATCTGCAGTATAAAGGATTGGTATACTGGAAGACTGCCACAGGACGTCTAAAAGGTGTGCATGACATGATTTATGCCAGTAGATTAGATTTTGGGGGGTTTAAGACAACCAAATCACGTGTATTTCTGCTATTTCTTTTAGATACTTTGGCTCTCCTTCTAACAGATGTTTTGGTTTTTCTACAAGAAAAAGATCAGCGCTTCATATTTGCTGCTGTGGTAAGCCTCAAACTCAATAACACTCTAATCACATTGTCTAAAGTCTATACATTTCTCTTAATCTTTTGACCATTGTTTATGGGTTTTATTTATTCTCTCAGGACCAGAAGCCTCCAGTAATCCCTCTGCAGAAGCTCATAGTTAGAGAAGTAGCCAATGAGGAGAGAGGGATGTTCCTTATCTCTGCCTCCTCAGTGGGACCAGAGATGTATGAAGTTCACACCACGACCAGAGAGGAGAGGAATGCGTGGATGAAACACATAAGACAAACTGTAGAGAGGTGTGCATATGCATCAAGGCTACTTAGATTATGTGTGTATGTGTGTGCTCCTTGTGTGTATGTGTGTTAATCATTGTCTGACACACTGGTCCATCTGGCAGTTGTCCTGAGGAAGAGGAGGAGGAGGAGCAAAGTGCTGAGACAGAGGAGGCCAGGCGAGCTGCAGAAGTGAGAGTTCAGAAGATCACCAAGTTCCAAGGTTAGAAAGTATTTGTGCACCACTGTCATCTTTAAAAATCCAATTGGTGATAATACAGAGAACTTGTGCAGTAATGAAACATGAGAGTGTACTAATTTTAGTATGTTTTGTGTAGAGACACTGTTGTGTCAGGACCAGCGTATCTGCAACAGTCTGGAGGAAAAGTTACAGCTGTATGCTGAGCTTACAGAGTTAACCCTTCGCTCTCCAGAAGCTCTACCACATCGCCACCTGCTGGTACAACCAGACACAGATGGTGAGACGCCACGACAGGCCTCATCACTGCTCACAGCTGCGCTCAGAGAAGGTGAGGTTGCAGCCAAGCTACATATATCAGGTCAAGAACAGGTTTCACTAGCCTAATGATTATGACTACTAACTGTCCTACATAAAACAACATTAACAATGCAGCAATCTGGCAGTCATCATTTAATTATCAGTTTCATCTGCGTCACACGGAAAATCCTTTCCATGAAACCAAATCTGTTTTGGTGGGAAACTAAATGTTTACATGGAAAACAAAAATCAAATATGAAGCTGTAAAATTGTTAACAGTATACACACATGACTGGCCGTTTGCTGAATGGACGTCTCTAAGCAACATTTTTCTTTTTACATTTTATACACACACAGGTATTTGGACTTACTGAATAGGGCTTTCAGGACCTCAGGCCTTTCCCTCATCAGGACTCTGTCACCATGTCCCTCACTCTCCTGTTAGTTTTGTTGGGCCTGTACACATACAGCAGGCATGCCATTGCAGAATAATCATAGCTATAATTAGAAATGTTAATAATGGCCACGTCCCATTTAGTTTTGCCTTTGTATGGCTTCCTGTGATAAACTAAATGATGCAGTCATTTATTGTGTTACTTGTTTT
>OMLM01010590.1:46503-85518 GCA_900302695.1 Helostoma temminkii
GGGAAGGGGCAGGGTAGAGATATGGGATTGGCCCTATATCATACAAAACTTTCTGTGTCTGATTAAACATGAACTTTGTCTTTGCTTTTTCTTGTGTTACTGTTTAGTCCTCTAAAACATGATTTTTGTTGTTTTCCTTCCTTGTAGACTTGAGCCCACCACTGGACAGGCAGTCCCTGTTTCCCTGGAGGTCGGAGGTTACAGGTCATGGACTTTACGAGAACGATCACTCCTCCTCTCCCTCCCTTACCCCACTTCTTCCCCCGCAGGCTTACCTCTCTCTTGAAGGTCAGAATAGGGAAGAAGGGGGTGAGGAAAACATTGTTTATCTCTGAGAGGAAGGAACCTTGCAAGCTGCGTGACGTACAGAATAACTGGACTATAAATAATCTGTCTGTTGCTTATATGTGGATGTGTATGTGTGCATTTGCATCCATCTAAATGTAACAGATATCAATTAATTGTTGAGAAACGTAATCAAATAAGGGAACATTTTGAGGGAGGAACTATACAGAGACATGCTGTATGAGCCTTTATCAGTGTATGTGTCAGCTATTAATCATTCACTTCCTGCCTGATGAAACCGTTGTGCCTTTTTGCAAACAAGCTCTTTGTAAATCAGCTGTTATACTTGTACTTAAGTATTTGTTGCACTTGTTTGATGGCAGAGGTACCTATGTGGTACAAACACTGGGTCCTTAAGCAATCAGGACAGATGACGTATGATGTATTAACGTTATTCCCGTAAGCACTTAAAGTAAATGGAAATATTTCTGAGGTGGAGTTAGCCTTCTCTAAGCTATGTGTAGTGTGCTATTATTTCTCTGTGTGGTCCTTAATAATATTTATAAGGGATTATAAGCAGTTAAAATACCCAGAAATATACTGACAGTATTGTATAAATATTAAATGTATGTATAGTTTTGTGGAAAGGCTACCTATGCACACTATGTTGGAAGAGAAACTTATATTCCTATCATTATTTTTCTCACATAAGTGCCAAAAATCTTGCTGATACTGTAATTGATTTCTGTAAAGGATGGATGTTATGAATAGTTTTTTGTTTATCTTTGATAATTTATTATGTAAATTGCTTCATGCACTGTCACTGTTATTGTTTTGTTAAATACAGGTTCTCTTATAATCTCTGTAATCAGTTTTTTGTGGTGTGCCGTATTAAGATTTTGCTGTATATAAAACTATTCTGGCAAACATCTTTATGTGTGTGTTTTTGGGTAAGTCACATTGACATTTGCACGCCTCTTCCTATGTTTCAGTATTGCACAATACACTTACAGTTATCGTAGGCGGTATACCAATAAGCATTTGCTCCTGAGACTTTCAGTCGATTTGCATGGTGTCGCCAATGCTTGCACTGAGAGGATGATCAGTTTTAGATTTTTTTTGATTAACCTGCTTGAATTGTATCTAATATATTTTGAAGATCACAATGGAAACTGCTTTAACACTGGTGAGTTAGATTCATACAAATTCATCTGCCATTTTAAAACTTCTCAAATGCGTCCTTTAACTTCACACACACCGTGTTGCATTTTGTGTCAGTTTGTCAGCCCCCAAGTCCGAACATCAGTCTTCTTCCAGCTGTCAGTGGCAAGCAGAGACTTGTGGTGAGCTGGCTGGTAAACCACAGTGACTTAATGGTTGTGAGTAGTGAGGTCCAGATCAGCCGTACTGAAAACCACATAATTTTTTACAGCGTGAGTACTGGAGTTCTGTGTAATTCATTTATGCCGTGCAATGCCCTGTATAGTTGTATCTCTGTAACTTTATGATATTCATATTCCTACTTGTAAACAACATTTAATATGGTGATGTTATCAAATGTGTGTACTAATTTTCCCTGTCTATTTAGGAAAATGTCAGTGTACCTTCTGCACATTTAGATAAATACACATGGATATGGACCTCTGATCTGCCTCTGGAGTGTGTCGATCACTCAGTCAGGATACGACATTTCTACAGGGAGTCTGTTCTTAGTCTCTGGAGCAACTGGACAACTAACCCTGGTGAGATGATGATTTAATTCCTAACTCTAATGCATGGGGGTAAAATCAAACCAAATACATAGAAAACAAGTGTGTTTCCCCGTGAACTGTTTAACTGATAAGATCTTAACATCAAAGAAGCACTAGAGATGTTTTCTCATCAAGAGGCCCCCATCTTCTTTCTCTTTCTGTTCCATTGTCTTTTGTAGTCATTTTCAAATGTCTGTTGCAATGCACCTCCTGCTCAAACACATCCATAATATATGTAAATAGGTAGCATACAGTGTCACCCAAAATACTTTGACTTCGCTCACTTGTCTAGCAGGTACATTCACCTTACAGTAACTCTCCTCTTCGCTTGTAGGAGTCAAGACAAAGGACAAGCTCGAGATCTTCCCCATTGACAGCGTGCTGAGAGAGGGCAGCAGTCCCATGTTCTGCTGCATTCCCCCACCGGGAGTCAATATTACCAGCATGCATGTCCGTGGGAAAAGCTACCCACTTCTCAGCATTGGGGCCAGAGTCAAGGCTATTGCTGTACACAACCTGACAATGCAAAATACCATATTTCTTAAATTCAATCTGTTCCTCAGCTGCAGTGGTACAGCAGGTGCCCCCTTGAACATCATCAACTTTGTCAGTTGTGAGTTTGAATTGTTTGTGTGTGTTTACATTATGCTAATGCTAATATTATTTTTCTAAAGTTGTTTTTAACATATCTATGTGCACTAGTTCCTCCCCAGAAGCCCACAAACCTCAGCTGTGTGACGTCAAATATAATAACTGTTACCTGCACTTGGGATCCAATTGAAGAACAAATTTACAACCCTCAAACAACTCTCCACCTAGTGTAAGCACACACCCAACATACAGAATGCATTGTTGCTTTATGTACTGTTTCATGCATAGATGGCAGTGGTTTTGTAAGTACTAGTCCAACATGTAACAGCAGAGTAATCTACAATCGATTATTTGATCATCAATTGATCATGCATGGAGAATTCATTCTCCTCCCCTGTTTTTTTTCCAATACTCTCTTTTATACTGTTGTGTGCAAACATCTTTTTGTCTTGTCATGTTGTAACTTATTATCTATAGCTGAAAAAATCGAAACATATTACAATATATTGGACGTCTCACAAGTTTTTTTTTTTTTTTCATTTTTTGATAACAAAGGAACTCAGACCGGGCTCCCATTAGCTGTCGGGGTTCGTCTTGTACTTTCCCGACCATCCCACAGTTGGAAGAATACAAAATCAGTGTGGTGGTGAAAAACAAACTGGGAGAGGAGACAGAGACCTACAGCTTCAACATCTATGACAGAGGTTACAAACTTCTCAAGAGAATATGTAATAAAGAGGATATGTCGCCACTATACTTTTTGGCCTTAAGACTTAAGCAACATGCACAAATACATGTACAATAATACACCAGAGAATATGTGATAGAGATGTGTATTTAAGCTCGTCCAGTTTGTATTTGAAACATAAAGAAATCTATGTATGTATGTTTACAATGCAACAGCTTGAAAATGATCTTTTACCAAATGTGTGGATATGTGTGTGTGTTGCCATTAGTGTCGCCTGTCGTGCAGTGGGACAAAGTGAGCCCTCAGGTGACAGATGCCAATGTGTCCTGGATTGTACAAGGGAACTTGACACAACTGAATGTCCTGTGTCAGGTCACAGACCCACACCACACCATCGAAGTGAGTTTAATTAATTTAACTAAAATATTAGAATATTCTGAATATTTAAAATTAAGTGCATTTACTAGGATAAAAAGTTCAGCAACACTTGCAGTATACTATTATTAGACCAACATGTTTTAGCATGTGGTCTTCATCAGGGTCTGAGCATATTTGTTTACCATTTGTCTGTGTATTTGTAACAGTTGAGCTGCAATAGTGTGAATAGTCCCTGCAAAGTCCAACTAGAACATCTGATTCCCAACACCCTCTACTCTGCAAGAGTACGCTGCTCTGTTGGCGGCAGGCTCTGGGGAAAATGGACAAAACCTATCTCCTTCACAACCTGTGAGTAGACTCGAGTATTATCAGGATAGTGTCTTGTAGTCAGTGTTTGGTTTTGTACTTAACATGTGCAAGTTTAAGATGTTTCAGTCAAGCCCACTCCAAGGCCAAGACTAAATTGAGCAGAAGACTATGCTTCAACACCAAGTTTTCTCTCCCTCATCCCTACATTTTGGTTATATTAATTGAATTTAATTTGTGATGATTATTCAATAAACATCACAAAGATGGTTTAAGGCCAAACATGTATACCTGTACTGACATCTTGAATATAAAATAAGTAATATGAATTAATGTGCATTCCTCAGATCCTTCAGTGACCGTGAATGTATGGAGGAGAATAGAGCAGCAGTCTAACCCTCACAGACGTCAAGTTACTCTATTGTGGACTTTGGTGAGACTCAAATGTTGGTGTAACAGCACAGGTTATTTACACTGACGTTATTTGGTTTCATAAAAAACAACTGTCATATATGTTCTCAGGTTGTTCCTGGCTTTGCAACCAAGGTAGCGATCGAAGGTTACACAGTTCAGTGGCTGCAAGATGGCCGAAACAAAACAGAGAGGAAGGTCACTGGGCAGACCGAGACAGAGGTTTCCATTGGCCCAGGGCAGTATGACTTCACTGTGCAGGCTGTCCTCTCCATCCAAGCAGGTCTGTCCATTCCTGCTCACATCACCATCTCAAAGGCAGATGTTAGAGGTGAGCAAGACACGAGAAGCCAGCTGATAGTCTTTTACCCCAGCTAAAAACTAATTTCCTCCTACACATGAAGGGAAATGTATATATTGGTTGTAATCAGTTAATCAGATTTCTGGCATTACAGTAAATGATCATCATACATTCAACAGAACATCCTTCACAGATAAAATGTGTGAAAATGAAAATGTTTTGTAGTTCTGTTTTGAGTGTACATTTGTTACTCCTTTTATAGAAGCAACACTTCAGATATTTTCAGATTTAACAGGGACAATCCACCACATCCACAGTATGATAGAATTCAGCTTGTGTTTCTGTCCAGAGAACCTTCCAGTAGAAAAGCGTTTAAGCAGCAGCGCAGCTGGTGGTTTCAGTTTGTCCTGGGCTGAGCAGGTCACTGCCACCTGTGGCTATGCCGTGGAGTGGTGCATTCAGGGAATTGTCATGCCGTGTACTCTACAATGGATGAAGATTCCAGAGAGAAACAACACATTACTCCTTCCTGCCAGTGAGCTTCAGTATTTACTTTTCCTTTAGCCGTCACTGTACATGAGTTATTTATTTATTTTATTTTATTTATTTTTTTTGCACAGGAAAATTCAATGCAGGTTCCAGGTATACATTTAATATCTATGGATGCACAAAAAATGAATACAGACTACTGGAGATACAGACTGGATACTCACAAGAGCTCAGTGAGTATTGTTGACTGAGTTGTACTGTGAATGTGTGCGTGAAATGTGATTGTATATTCTACCTGGCAACTGGGCATTTTGCTGGTGGAGTGATTTATTTCTCAGAACAGTATCAGACTGACAGACAGGACAGTGTTATACTGCAAGAAAAGGGAGGTCTTGACACATGGTTAAGATTGATGAGGTTGTGGCACTTTTTGACACAGGATGTCAGAGACTCTAAATGAAGACACCCCTAGATGTTATCTATACACGAGACACTATTTTCCTGTTTGTCAGCTATACAGAGAGGACTGAGCAGGAGGAAGATGAGGCAAAAAGATGATGCAAATATTTTTACTGACTGATATCTGTAAACACAAAAAGCTTTTGCAGCAGATTCCGGCACCAGTGCAACAACGTGGGAATCGGCGATTTGAGGAAGTTGAATTGTTGCTTAAAAACTGTTGCTTTAATTTCAATTAAATCTATTTTTGTTCCTTTCTCAAAACGACCTTCTTTTCCTCAGAACCTGTACAGTTACCGAATCTCGGTAAATCCATTAAGACATCTTCGTCTGTGACTCTGGAGTGGCATTACAATGAGACAGATCCTGCTCATCCAGCGTTCATCACTGGGTACTTGGTCGTGGTTACGGAAATGCTGCCAAATCATACTACAAGTGGGTTCAGAGGAAATCCTCCAGTTTTAGTAACTCTTTCATTTAAAAACCAAAAATGAAAACTATGATTGATAAATGTATACCGTTTAATCATACAGTTATATTTTATTATTTAGTCATTAGATGTTTCATTTGAGTCACACTTGACTTGATGATGCTCGGCAATATGAAACAAGGCATTTGCTATCTTCTATATTCAGATGTGGTTGATGAATCGGTGACAGGCCCTCATAGGAAGTATATCATCATAGAGGGTCTGCAGGAGAACCATGAGTATACAATCCATGTTAGCGCTCTCTCCAAGAAGGGGCCTGGACGAGCAATCTGGGTCACCATCAGGACCAAAAGCAACTGTGAGCTCCATACCATCTAGTCATATACAATCAGAGACGACAATACAACAATATGATTTTGTTTTATAATTTTTTTTTAATCTTTTACAATCTTGACTAAAATTTCTCAACTTTTTGTAAGCAAATGTGAATTTCTGAATTGACGTATGCACTTCTCATTTTCTGTTTCCGCCACTAGACTCTGCTCACTTGGCCAAGATACTGACTCCTATCCTCCTATTGCTGGGCTGCACCATTATCCTGTGGCCTCAAAGAAAAATGTGAGTAACTTGACCTTTAAAAATTCATTTACATGCAGAAGATGAGCTGATTATTTTCGTCTGTTTTTGGTTCTGTTCCTCTTCCAGGTTGAAGGAGATATTTGCTTATCCTGCTGGTATGAACATCAAAACTTCTGAGTTGAATGCCTTCCTGAATAAGGTACAAACAAACCATTGCAGCAATCAAATCATGTACTAACCATGAGATACATTTGTACATAATAAGAGAAAAATTGAATTTGAAGCATTCTACAGTGTAAACCTTGTCATTATTAGCATTTTTAACAATTTCAGTAATTACATAACACATTTATTGTTGATCATCACGCTGATGCTGATGCTGTAGAAGCAAATTATATATCGCAAAAACCTCTTGGTTTGTGTTTTGCAGTCAAATAATCAGAAAGTCATCAATTCCTTCAAAAATAACTATTGTTTGTGATGTGAAAATTTAGTATTTGTCAATGTGTCTTTTTATTTTTTTATACTATAACAAAGTATCATAACACCATTTTCATTGTCACTAATTCCTACAACTGATAAAATATTATTAAGGAAATGGCTCTTGGGGCAATGATCACTGCAGGTTTTATAAATCCTATTCTTTCGGAATAGTTTATAATATTTGAGTGTAACTTAGTGTAAAGTGAGAATCATTTTTGCTGGATATGCCAGGCCCTCAGAAGGGGAACTCCTTCTATTATCCATACTTTAATTTTAATTTTGTGTTTGTACAGACAGGTGAGATTGCCTTGTCTCACAAACCGGAGGAGTGCGTCAGCTGTGACATTGAGATCCTAAATACCAGTCCTCCTGTAAATGAAATGACCACACTCAACAAATTGCCCTCTCCTGGTTCCTTTCCTTCATCCTTGTCACCTTCTTCTGTGCCACTGCAAGCAGACTACTGCCCCCAGTCAGTCACACAGCCCTGTGGCCAAATAGCATGTCAGCAGAAAGCATGGTTCTTAAACAAGAGTTACTTTTACTCTATGGTGGAGGATGTCTCTGAGCCACAACAAGTAATGAGTGAAATCAAATCAAGCTTTGAACCGGATGGTCTGCAGGACTCATGTAGTATTGTATATGGTTATATCTCCAATGATAATGGAGAGAAAGCATAATCGTACATCTATCATTTAGTTTTTTAGTTATCTTTTTACTGTCCTATTATTTTGAAGTACTTTGCAAACTTGCTCGGAAAGGTGCTTATTCCCTTAGAAAAAAAGTATACTTTAAGTATAGTAAGTATACTTCTGTGTACTTCAGGTATACAGTTTTAATACATCTTGGGACTAAATTGGCACACTTTTTAGTTTACCTCTGATAAGTACATAAAAAGTATACTTAAATACGTATTATAAACGTAATAAACGTATTTTTCGTAAGGGTTAACTACTGCAAAGAGGTGTTTTGTTTGACATAATGAAAATCTGCAGCTTTCTACAGTCAATAGTTCTTGTATTATATTTAAGCCACATTTTAACATATGTGAATTGACTGGGACATGTAGCTTGCACACTTTAATTTTAATTGTATGAAAGGAGACACAGCAGGTTATCTTAAGATCCTCCTATCCTCCATGCTGGTACTATATGTGAAAGTGTTTATGACTGCTTCATGGGAACTTACTTGATATTTTTGTTAAAAAAAACCTGGAGATGTTATCTACAGGATGCAACTGGTACAGCTGATAAGGCAACAGAATATCGAGCACAGGATCACGTCAGATGTACATCTTGTGTACATTTGCACTCGGTACTTTATAACATAAAGATTCAAAAACTGCAATGATTGTATTTAGTAGGAGGTGAGATACATAATAATCATATAGATATAATAGTTAAGTGAATGTAGGCATTGAAAAATAGGAGGAAAGATTTTGGTTGTTAATATTTCTTTATAAACTGTCAAAATTGTGTTTATCTGTCTGTGACACTCAAGTCTGCTGACATTTATTCTATTCCCAATTCCAGTCCAGTTGTTATACAGTAACTGAGCAGCTAATTTAATATCCACTAATTTTATCTGGTGTGTGTTGTGCTTTTCCAGTTGGCAAAATAAAGCAGTTCTGAAATACATGTTTTTGTTTTTGTCATTTCAAAGGCATCTGGGGTGTGTGGTTGTTCCAACATGTGCAGCTATATTAAGAAACAGAACAGGTTTCTAGCAAGACATGTTACCTAAATTACTATGTGTGGGTGTGGGTGTATGAGATAGTATGTTCTTGCTGTGGCTTTAGGTGTAAATCCAGGGTGGAGTAAAGAATTACAATGATCTTAGTGATTTTGACAGTTTACATGTACTTAGCCACACGTTGGACAAATGAGTATTGAAAACAGATTAAACTGCGTTTTCACTAACACTTTACATAGGGGTGGCCATGGATCAGTTGGTAGGGCAGTTGTGTATGAACCCCAGGTAGTTGTTAGGTTAATTCCTGCTACCCCAAAACCTGTCCAAAAAATGTCCCCAAGGGGATTAATAAAGTGTAAATTATTACATAAATGTTTTAATAAATCATGTTTAATGGATACAAAACAGGGGATAAAATCCAGTACAACCAGGCTAGTAACACACTGACTAAGGAGATCAGAGCAGCTAAGAGAAGCTACTTTGAAGAGATGAGAGACACTCTGTCATCAGAAGACCAAACAGGAAAGTGGTTAAGTGGTTAAGTGAATGCATTTGTGAACCCTTCCTCAGCGTGGAGAGGTGTGCAGGACAGTAAAACTACGGGCTAGTGAACCATAACCTAGCTGAAAACATGAATGCATTCTTCTGCTACACTACCTCACACACACATACACACCTGCTTCACCCAAGACAAACAATATCAAACAAATATCCTATATTCTCCTCCCCATTGACCCCCACTGGGTCTAAGGACCTGTGAAAATGTGCACTCGCTCTTTCGAAGGCAAAAGCCATATAAAACTCCAGGCCTTGACAGGATGTCTGCTCTGGATCTTTATAAAGATCATCAACAAATCTTTAGAGCTGTGCAAGGTCCCAGCCGCTTTAAAACGGTCCATGATTATTTTACCTCCAAAGGAATCCACCATTACACGACTAAATGACTACACACCGGTCACCCTGAAATCTGTGGTCATGAAAGTCTTTAAGAGTTTGGTGCTGAGCCACTTGAAGACATCAGATGCACCCTAATGGACACTCTGCAGTTTGAATACAGGGCAAACAGGTCTATGGACCCTTAATATATGAAAGGGTCTTGTTTGTGTTCTTGTTTGCTCAACACAAAAAATTCTGACGTCATCCAGACCAAACTCACCTAGCTCACTGGGCCATGCCTTATCAGTGGATTGTAAACTTCCTCACTCACAAGAAGCAGCAGGTGAGGATGGGGAAAAAAAAAAGAAAATCACATTCAGCACCCAGACGTGCAGCACAGTTGCCCCTGAGGGATGGGATCCTCATTGCTCTTCTCCTTTTACACAAATGACTGCACTTCCAGTGAACCATACGTCAAACTCCTAAAATTTGCAGATGACATCCATCACTGGCTTCATTGAGCCTGCATACAGACAGCAGGTCAGCTAGTTGTCTTTTCTTTTTGTTTATCATATGGATCTACAATACGTGACCTAGCAAAAAAATTTCAAATCCTTATACTGTAGGTATTTCTACATGGGACTAGAACATTTTAAAATACTTAAAATAAGTTAGAAATACTCTACGAAGCAAAGAAAAAAAAGACTGATTGATTTTAGCTCACTTACATCCATTTCATTTACATCCCAATAAAAAAGCAGTTTATTAGTGAAAAAATCCTACCACAGGATAAATATAAAAACCAGGACTTTAAAAATGTCTATATCAAATGCTCAGCTTAAAGTGACTGGATGAATAGCACCCTGGCAACTTTAGGACTTTTCCCAAAAGAATGTTAAAGACAAGCAGACAGATTACGGATATAAACTGAATTTACCAATGTAATTATATAATCAAATTATAAAATACTATGACAGATCACATGTTTAAAACCGTCCATTTGGTACAGGCACAAAACATGCAATGCAATTAAAAATCCTATACATTGCACAATTTCCTCTCAGATACACGTATGTTGAGCTTACTGCTCAGTCGATTCTCTCAGTAGTGCAGTAGAAAGAAAAAAAACACAGCAGAGCTGGGCAGAACCATCTGACCTGCAAAAAAAAAGGTGTTTCACATCATCATGGAGCTTTGAGCCAAAAAGAAGAAAAACAAGTCAGTTTTTTGTGATTTGATCTTTGGATCCATTAACAGGATCCTCAGTGGCATACTGTCACTCTGGTGCTTTTCTCTGACTGGGAGTCTCCTCTCAGTTGCTTCCATACCATTAAAATCCATTAAAATGATCTGCTGGACAGACAGAACCTGGAAGCCGGTCTTCACACAGAGTTCTTTTGTTGTATTCGTACCCTCACCTTGCTGTGTTTTCTGAAAGCCACATACAAATGCGAAGTGAAATCGTGAGTTAACTTTCTTTAATGAGCTGGAATAAAACGTTCATGTGACACCAAAAGGCAGGTGAACAAATACAAGATTGCAAGGCTGCTGTGCCATCAAAGTGCATTGAAGCAGTAGGGGAAAAAAAAAAATCTAATTACGTGTACCGTTGTGGAGGTGACACCATGCACTTCCAGAGGACAGCATAGAGAGCAAGTACAAAGGCAATGAATACTGTGGCTGCAATTGCACCTACAAAACACAGAAACATATAGCAATTTAAAACTCAACGACACATGCATGTGATTCAGTGCTATATGGAAATAATTATTTGTCAGCTTTTTTGCCTGTTGAGCTGAATAAACCTATTCATCTACAGGAAACAAAAACTATGTTTTATGACTGCATATTCTCATTTTCATATTCATGCTCCTCATTTTCCTATCCCTCTCCACTGCGCAGCAAATGTGTCTTTTCACTGCTCTGGAGACTATTATCCTGCGATAATAATATTAGTGAGCATTAGTGACAACTGAAAAATATCACTGCTCTTCCTAAATCTTGTCTTGTCTTGGTAAAGTGATGCAAAACTTTCATGCACATAAAGTGATCCTGACCAGCGAGCAAATCAAGTGCAGTGAAACAACGCAGCAGGAGATTGAAACCTTTTTTTAAAACAGTGTGTTTTACATGAACCTTAAAAGAAATAAATTCCTCTAAATGTGTTTGGAGTGGAATTCAACTGCCAGAGGTGCTTCAGCTTGGTCGCCTATTTGCATGATTTAACAGTGAAACTCTTCCATATGTATTGATAGGGGCACACGGTCTGTTCCAATCCCTCACCATGAAAACAGGCATGGTCACTGAAGACCAAAAGTTCTTTAGCACAGGGTTCAAATGAAAAGCAAGATAAAGGCCCTGTAAGTCAGAAATGTTTGTAATGGAAGTGTGTTTTCAATGTGTCTAAAAACATAAACCACCAGCATGAGCACTGTGATCAGCCAACGAAAATAGCCACTAGATTTTTTTGTTGCTTGGCAGTCATAGTCTAAAAAAAGAACTTTAACTAATAACATAAATGGCTAGCTTATATAGTTAGTTAGGTCAGTGCCATCTGTGTTTTTCCTCCATGCTTTTTCTTTCTTTTTAGTTTTGAGCAACAACAACAGTTGTCTAACACACGAGGGCATATTAGCATTTACATTACAAGAGATATCGTCTAATGAGTCCTAGACCACCCTGGCAAGTGGTTTGAGTGATCAGATCACAATTTGTCAACGGGATCTTACAAAGCAGGTTCTAAGGAGTTTGTAAAGACTGACATCAGATTTTGTAATACTCACCAGGGATGATTCCACTGGTCTTGGTTACAGAGCCTTGTGTGCAGGACGGACAAGCGACAGCTGCAGTTGAACCTTCATAAATAGAAAGGATATACAAATACTTTAAAACAAAGTATGTGTGATACAGTTAAAATGACATTAATCAGCGTGATTTTAAAGTTTTGCGCCATCTGAACACCTCATTACTGATATGAGCAAAGTAATCAAAACATGAACCACAAAGAACCTGAATGATAAATCCTGAAATATGAAGATCTGGACACTGCACCTTTATTCCAAAGCAGGTTTACGAAGGATTATCTGCTTTAACATTGTTGATACAAATGTATGGTCATATCTGAATATTAGAGTTCTGTACATTACTGCCAGAGCGATACGACACGATTATATTTCCACACTGACAACAACTGGAGCAGGAACCAGTCGGTTAAATCTCCTGGCCTCCTTTTCAATCAGTTGCTCTCTAACCTCGTAAAGTAATTTAGTATGTTTTCTCATAAGCATTCTGAGCATCTGCAACATTCAAATACCAGTTCCTTTAGTTACAGTTAGTAGTTGTTGGGTTGGACTTTATAAAAAAATATAAATTAATTAAGACTTTTCTAAGTAAAGATTTTTTTCTTTCTTGTAATTAACGTCCTCTTCTAATACCTCCCTCATTCCTCTATCAAAACAAAACTTGAGGGAACTTGTTCAGGTATTTGAAATGTACAGTCACATTTCATTTTAATGTGACTTTAAAGTGAAAAGGTTTTATTTAAAGGAAATGCTATTACGGTACTTAGTTTGATCCTACTGGAGACCTTTCTTTCAGTGTAACATAATTATAAATACAGTACAGCACCAAACTCAGAGTGGAGGTTACATGCTGCCGTCTCTGGGGAGTGCTACACTGCACAATCTTTCTGATCATTTCAGTTTTAAGTGCAGTCATAGACGTATGATCTCCAGCATGACAAAAATTACAAACAAAGTAAGTCGTCTCAAACATGTTTTTTTATGTCTTGGTTTTACTCTTAGACTCAACTGGTCTGGACTTGAACGCGTCTTAGACTCAACAAAGGTGGACTTGGCTACAGCCCTGCTAAGTGATGCCAAGGAACTATTGTGCTTCATACATTCATTTTGGCAAGCGACTACTCAGCTTCTTTGGAACTTTGTTGTCTTGTGTTGCTCTCAACAAAACGTTGGATTTATTGCCAGTCGCCTAAAGGTGAAACATACTACTAAATGGAATTTGCCTGGAGAGGATTTCTCGTTTATCATTTGCTGTATCATGATGTATACAGGAAAGAGTTAAGGCCCTTTAGTTAGGGTGGTGAAATTTAGAGGTGCCAAGTACGTACATTTGCTCAAGTACTGCACTTAAGTACTATTTTAAAGTACTTTGCAAGAGTGTTTTCATTTTGTTTTTTTACTTTTAAACGCCACAATACTTTTATACCACTATATTTATTTTACAGCATTAGTTACTAGTTACTATTTGCAGGTTCAAAAAAAAAAAAAGTATAATATATGGATTAACTCTTACATGTTGTGGGGTATTTTCTAGGCAAATGCTTGCAGTTTTACTTGAGTATTGAGTTTGGGTACTTTATACACCTCTGCGGAAATTATGTAATGGCACAACAACCTAAAATTACATCATCCCTAAAAGAGCAAAGAGATAAAACTCTTACCATTCGCCTGCAGAACTGTGTGTAAAAGCTGCCGTGCAGCATCTGTGTCAGCCATCTGAAAAGGCAGTATTTTTAAAAAAAAATCTTGTTTGAACAAAGAATGTGGAGCAGAGGGCACCGACAGGACAGGACACACCGCTTCAGCTCAGGTAACAACTGCAGGTTAGAATCGAAACAGGGAAAGACAGAAGGAAATAAGGTGCAAGGCAGATCAGCAACAGGCCGAACTCATTACGGCAAAGGTGGGAAAGTTGTTACAAAAAGCCCAACAGCTTGGAAAACCATTACCCTAAATGAGAATAGTTGAAAAAATATGCAAAAACAAGTCAGAAATGTCCAAAAACACGTTGTCTAGTAGATGAGTGGTGATAAACATCTGCATGTCCAGGTAGAAATCTAAAGGAAACGCTACTAACCGCAGGCTGTGAACAAGCACAATGAGGCTTTCACCGTCTAAAAGTTACATTTGGACCATACACCAGAGTATTTCTGCTGCACTGAAGAGAAACAGTTTTGCCTCTTAACTTCTTACCTTCGAGCTGTTGTTGCTGGTCACAGTGTTACTCGTTTTTCACCTCCGTCCACATTTTCGGCGTCACGCACTCATCGCTTCGTGCTGTTGATTTGTTCTCACCTCAGCTGTGCGCTGCTGCCTTCAGGTGTCCCTTTAGGAATTCGTACTTTACGTATGACCACGGACAAGAACACGTTTCTATTACTAGGTATTGGAGTCAGGATAGTAAAGTGTTAATTTAAGTTGAATAATTAAAAAGAAAATACTAATTAAAATGTGTGTTTTTCCATATCACGCTGTCTTTTTCAGATTCATTAAATTTCCTACAACAAGTGAAGGGTGCCTCCCGCTTCTCACCTGGCCTACCTGCAGAAAAGTCAGGCAGCCAGTTGACTGAAAAGGATATAAAGATGACTTCCTGTTGCTTCCCATAGCAACTTCACCTTTACATTGTCTTACAGGATGTCTGGCAACATACCTCACTGCCACCTTAGAAAAATAATCTCCAGGGAATGCATACCAGAAACTACTTTTACTTGATCTAATCAAGATGACACTTACTACAAACAGAAAATAACTTTTTATTAAGTCTATGTTGTAATTTAGCAGGTCAATTCTGAACCTAAATGTTTAATGCAGACTGATTTACACACTGGTCAATAATATCTGACAATAGCACGAATCCATAGATCAAACAGATTTTCAAATTCAGCACATTAATCAGAGAAGACAAAATTAGTAAAATATCTCAGAAACCACCCTGGGCAAGCGTCACATAGGTTTTAGTCATATGAATAGCATACACAAACAGGTCAATTTACTGTCTTTTATCAGAAATATTTCCATTTATTCTCTCTGGTCTAAAGAGAGACAAACACACCTTCAGAGATATTGCACAAAAGTTTACACTGTAAAAGCAGAAAAAGCAAATTCACATCATATACACACACACACACAGGCACACTGCGGATGTTGTATATTAGCAAATCATACACACATACGCAGACATACAGTAGAGGAACATCTAAAATACACTGCCAAAGGCATCTTTTTCATTTTAAACTGATCAGTGGTACACGAAGAAAGAAATTTCTATCAAGTCAGACCTAAATGCAAGGAAGAACAAAAAAAAAAAGAAAAAAAAAAGTTAGCTGTGGAGTGTAAAAATAAGGGTGGGATGTGAAATCACTATTTAGAATGATACCACTCGACAGGTTTTTCAAATTTTAGGTCTATTTTTAGGAGAAGCTTGCACACAATAAGAGGCCAGACAGTGCAACAGCACCTGAGGTTCCCCAGAATCACCTCAATCGCAAGAACCAATGGTAAAATGTGAGCGATCCCAGGTTTGAGAGGTACGGACAAACCCTGGCCTGCACAAGTCTGAGTGGCCTTTTGAACTTTAAAAATGTGCTAAGTGCAATGTGTGGCGGCTGCAGTACATCGAGAATAACAAAACAGCTTACAAGTCCTGCTGATTAGAGGACACTATTCTTAAACAGGACAGCGGGGGTTTTGTTCACCCGCTGCAATAAGGCTGCATTACGGAGAAACATCTTTCTACATTTTACATACAGTCTCCCACTTCTCATCAGTGTTAAGACGCTCCATCATTCAAAAACACAATCACCCAAAGTGGGAATGTTTAAGATTTCATTTGTAACTATGAGACAAAGAAAAGCAAATGAGACATGTAACTTAGTCCAGTAAAGAAATTATGTTGAGAGAGAGAGAGAGAAAAAAAAAAAAAAGTCTGAGAGGCTTTTACGTCACATGCCAAAGCAGCCACTTCTCATCTTGGCTCACGTTAGAGTTTTTTGACTGACCTCAAATTTGAGGCTCACTGGAACAGTAAAGTAAAACACAGCCACCTAGTGGGCATAAAGGTTTATGCCCACAAGAAAAATATTAGCATTTTAAAGAATTTAACCAAATTGGTGGCATCTTGTGTGAATTCACAAGATAAGACAGTGAGATTGTCAGAGTTGCCTTAAGCAGAAGCACAACCGTGGTTAATACTCTTGTAAGAGCTGAGCTCAAACTAATAAGATCTGATTCAATCTGAACAACATTAAATGGTTTGACGACAACACGTCACTGATACACAATGTCACACTAGTATGTATTCAGCTGGTAATGAAACGCCACACAGATGTTTACCCCTTAAAAATAATAGTAATTCAAATGATAATTCTTCTCCTGACCAAACCCCATCACTCCTTCAGCTCCCATCAGTCAGATATCTGCCACCTTCCATCCTTTCTAGCTCTCATGTCGGCGCCTCATCCTGGACTAGGCAGCGTCGGTTCTGTCCTTTGTGTTGAGAGCTTGTGGCTGGTGCATGATGGGAGTTGTAGGAAAAGCAGAAAGGCAGAGAGAGGTGTGTCCACGAGGACGAGGCAGCGACATCACATGACTTCACAGCATGAGTTCTGTTTCCGTGCCTGAAGGGTTAATGTGAACATGCATGCACAAAATTAGGCCATCAGACAGTGATTGGGCAGCAGTCTTAGTACGGTGAGTCATCAGTACTTACAGTCTTGTAGAAGGCTTTGGATTGGTTTCCCAAGTGCTCTGATTTTGCCACGAGATCATCCAGTTTCTCTCCTCTCTCCAACAGACTTTCCATGGTGTTGTGCTGCGGAAACAAATTGGTTATAAAATAATGTGCAGTGCAAAGTTTATGTCTTGACAAAGCCTTTATGACAATGACATGTAAAGTAGAAATAATAAAAGATGCACTTATAATAAATTCAGAGTATTTTCTGCACTACCATATATAATATTAGCTGCTTGCTCATAACTTGGAGGTAAGCAGCAGCAGCTTCCTGCCCCTCCCAGTTTAGTGGTATAGTGGTAAGTACTAAGGATATCCTATTTGAGTTATGCTCAAATAAAGATATAATAAAGCTTTTATTTTAATAATACTCACATTTAACCATTTTGATTAAAGCAGAGTCCTAACTATATAGACCATAGATAGATAGTTTACCAAAATGATTTTTGTCTCATCCAGCTCCGCCTGTACTTTGGTCATTGCATCTGCCTCCCTGGGGTTCTGGAAAAAATAAAAAAAAACAACAACACGGCTATCACATGTTGACCAACGAAGCATAGCAAAGCCAAGTTCCTTGGTCAGCCACAGACTGATTCTTGAATTCTTTATGTCTTTATCCTATTTGTCATTTATATGTAGTAAACAATATCAAAAGATATGATGATTAAGGTAAATGTCAAAAAAGACAACTAATCTGCTATTGTAATAATCACAGTAAAAAGTTAGCAGGGTTTGAAATATTCAACACTGACCTGATATTTGGAAAGGTGAATATCCAGGGCTTTGTAGTTTATGGTTTCAGGTTTACCAGAAGGCCAGTCAATACTGTCCACTTCCCTGGAGAACTCCTCTAATACCTAAAGGACAGACAGTAATTTCAATGCTGAAGTTGACAGTGACATTAAACGACTGTCTTTATTAATATATTTTTACATACCTTGTCCAGCAATGTGAAACAGACTCTCTGTGGGTATTCAAGGTCTGCTATGACCACAGCACCCAGGTTGTCATTTCTCAAATACACATGGCACATGTACTCTGACAGAAAGAAACCACACACAAAGCATGACTTAAAATGGCAGTGCCTGTGGTACAGGTGAATCCAGAATCAGTTGGTGCACTTTAAGAAAAGCAGACATAATAATTGAATTTAGCAGTGGCCGTGTTCTTTCTCCTTACAAAAACTGATGAGCACCCCTTTAGAAATTTGGCTGCGCTTTCCCTGCCGTTTCCTGTTTTATAATGCCAAGAGGCGACCAGAGACACCGTTATTACCTTCTGGTCCACCAGAGTCCCAGTGCACACCACACCAGACTAGTCAGCTGAATTACAGCAACAGCTTCTTCTACTTCACCTTGAGATCTTATACCACACTCTGTTTCTTTCTTATAGTGGTTTTACTAGTAGAATTGAGCTGTGATAAAACAAACTTAACTAAAGTTATGCTGCTTTGGGAGACGCCCGCGGAAAATACTACTTAGCTTGCTAAGCTAACTACTGGTAAATACCAATACACACCAACAGTGCCAACACAGGTGAGATTAGTACTTTATTAGGTCTGTTTAAAATCATATTTTTCTGTGTCTGCCACACAAGAGAGTTAAAACATGATGACTGATAGTGAAAAAATATATATATATATGGTTATCTGCCACACCTCCATTAAACAGCAGAACACAGCTGACTCCCAAAGACTTTGTCAGTGTATATTTTAGGTTTCCATGAAGTGGTAAAAACGCCAGGAGAGAGAAACAGACTGTGGCATGAAAATTCAGATAAACACCAAGGTGAAATGAACTGCTGTTTTCATTTGTGTGGTGCACAATTGATAAGAAGTTATAGTGAAACTGAAGCAGCTGAGAAATAAAGAACTACTACATGTATCACATTCATCAGGCAGCTGTTACAGTAAACAGCATTTCACTGCAAAAATAAGAAACAGTTGTGGACTTTGGACACACGGAGATGATAAAAAAAAGAAAATACTTTGAAAAAAAATTAAAAATATTATTGTAAATCAAAGAAGAAAATCTACAAGGTACATTTTTATTCAAAGCTTACATCCTGTGTTTTTCCTTCTATGCCAGTACACCTTTTTTTAGTAATGCTAACTTTGTTTCAATGTCAAATATTAGTCAGTGTTCTAGCCCCACATAAAAGGCTTAAAAAGAAATGGAACTAGTGTGCATGCCTTTGTGAAAACAAGTTGCAATTAAGGTGTAAGTGCAGGTATGAGTAAACAAGTACTGAGTTATCGTGCAATAAATCTTGCAGTGACTACAACAGCTCTGTGATGTGTGAATGTGTTGTGTATGTGAGCAGTGGAGAATACATTACACTGTATGTTCAGAAGGAAAAGTTGGGATCTGTACAGCATGAGAGGTTCAGTCTGACCACGTTAAAAGTGGCGCAGTAGTGAGCCGAGTCTATTTAGGTAAAATCCGGTTAAATGTAAATAAAGTTTGGAAAATTATTGGCTCAAACATGCATGATCTAGTTCTTATTTTACCTTGTTCCTTGACAGAGGCACGGCTTCCAAGTGTAGTTCGTTCAACAAGCAAGGCACTGGTGAAGGTCATGAACTCCTGAACACTAAACAAACCACAACAACAATGTCACTCGAGGAAAACAGAGACATGGCATTTGTTCTTCTTGGCCTTGTGTTCAGCTTCCAATATTTATTATTCACCAAAACAATGGAAAAAGGCTACGGCAAAAATGTTTTGTCTGACATATGTTTGTAGTAATTTGTCAGACGCACCTAGAGCGCTGAAAGAAGCTGAAGGAGGACAGGTCGTAGGCCGATTTGAGGAGGTTGGCTTTGGTTGATCCTTTGTAGAGGATGCTGAGGCTGTAGAGCTTCATGATGCCACCGGAACCGTTCTGATCAGTCAGTCACAACGGGTACAGTCACACAGCCCTGGTGATCTATTATAGAGGACAGAGTTGTATGAGAGCTTTATCCCTTATCCAGATAACCAAGCTAGCTTCCCTGCTAACAGTAACGTTAATGCAGCTAAACAAACTTCAATGAAATACAGCCGACAAGTGCTAGCTTAGACAGTGAAACGATCCGCCTTGTTAAGTAAACATTTTTTACGTGCGAAGACACTTTAGTAAACTGAGAAAGACTAGTAGAAACTTATCTCAAATTGATACTGATGTGAATTCAGTTTACAGTAGCATTAAGTACTCCGGTTTCAAGTGAAACATAGTGCTAGCTAACATGCTATCTGGTTTTCGTGAGGCCTCCGCTAACTTACCAGACTAATCAGCAGCAAACTATTTGATTTCCTGCAAAAAAAGCAAAAAAAAACTTCTTATTCCACATAAACTGCAACTCGTTAATATGTACGACTCACGCCCGGCGACCTAATCACCGTGGAGTTAGGGCTAACTTAGTTGTTTCAATATGTAGTTTAGTGGCCAATAACCACGTCACGATCCTCACACTGTCCAACGCAATATTGGTTCCGGTGGAAACGACCTCCGCTATTTTCACAGTTCCGGTTGGATACAATGAAATGGCGACGTAATTAAGTTATTATTTCACGTAAATTCTTATTGAAATGAATAATAAAACATTTGCCCTAAAGTACGATCAATTAAAACATTAACAGCTAATTGAACTCAGTGTTTTTAACAGAAATGTGTATTTTTCTTTTGAATGCAGAGAAATACATTTGTTTTTTAAATTTATTTAATAATGCATTAATTAAAAATAGCTGATATTATTATTATTGTTGTTGTTGTTGTTGTTGTACCCTAAATGTTTAACAGCTTGGGGGCCTTAAAAGTCTGTTTTGTCTACAAAAACATGTCACCCTCAACTGATATTTTTTCTGTAGATCTTGCTTCATTTAACAATTTCCTCCTGACCACTTAACTCAGTGGTAAGTGTTTTCCATAGCAAAAGTGTGTCTGTAATTCATTTCCAAGGAAACACACCGAAATTGCTCTGGCATGGAAAGGTGCATCTGTTGACAGATCAGCAGCTGCACCATGGTAAGAAATGATTTTTCCTTCCTGGAACTAGTTTTTATTGCCTTAAAATACTGAAGTAACAATATCGGCAAGAACCTCAGCCAGGAACTGGAGCTTTGCGTAAAACTTTTCTTTTTTCTTCCTCCAAAATGTTGTGTTCAGCGCACCGATGGGACATTAACTGGACCTGTCAACTGCAAGAATGAAGACAAATCTGTAGGTTTTTATTTGGTGGCCTATATTTGCAGCAATGAAGATAAATCTATAGTTTTTTTCATACAACATGTTCAAGAATGATGATCAATGCAACAGCCTTTTCATAAAACTGTGCAAAAATGAAGATGGGATCAATGGAAATATTACATAAATGTGCTAGATACGTAAATTTGAGACTTGCTGCTGAGCAGGATGGTGATCAAATGTGTTGGGAATATGACAACAGCGTCTCCTTTTACAGGGAAGTTCCTGTGAAGTTGTAATATTTTGTTTATACTTCATGTTTGGAGGACAAGTTAAGACAACCTAAAGCTGACACTGGGAATTTCCTCAACGTCTGGGAATAATTTCGCTGCCAAGAACTGATGGTTGGCAGGACACCTAGGATTTAATCCACATCCTGATACAATGGAAAAGGTAAGGAATAACAAAGTAACTAAGTAAATAAAAACTGTAACTGATCTTGTACTTTAAAAGGTAAACTTGTGAGGAAGTAAACAAGCAGGTACACATGTTGTTGAGCTTGAATTCACAGTAAGTCAGTGTTGACCTCTAGAGGCCCAGTGCTGAGTGGCTACATGGCTGCAGCACTGATCTCAATTCATAATTAAAGTACAAATGTAAAAAGATGCTAACACCCTAAACTGAGGTTGATAAATGAAGCAAACAAGTAAGTAAGCACACTTTTAGTAAGAAAAAAGGAAGTGCCTGTTCCATCACATCATGGTTCAATCACTGGTTTTATTGTTAAACAAATTTCCTTAATGCACAGCATCATACTGTAACCCTACAGATCTTTCTTTCCTTTTTATGTAATCAAAAAACAAGGTGAAAGCTGGCTGAAGGGAGATCCATCAGGCATGTCTCTGTGCAAACAGTTCAGTAGGTTAAATTATCTGGATAATCAGTTATTTACAAGCACTTGGCACATGTTCAACTCTAATCCATAAATGGTCTGACTCAGTCTTGTGTGTGTATGCGTTGGATCCTGTTGTTGTAGCTTCTTGCTTAGTTCATAAAAGCATTTGTTGTAATTCTGTTTTGCCGGGACTATACTAACTGTTGTTAGACCAATTTAACAATAAATACATATGGACTGGTCAAAGTCAAAGCAGCCCAATATAATTCAGACTGGATCAGCTATACATGTTGCTCAGTGTAGCTATAAACATATTAATGTGCAAATGTACCTGTAGTTTATTGTAATTATTTTCTCCTTTTGAGTTTATCGCTTTAACCCCACTGACCAACCAATATGTTCATTACAAACATAGTACATAATTGAGACATATAATTAAAACCCTCAGATCTTTGTTTTATTGCACAGATTCAAATCACATCAAATGCTTTATGCCAGGCTCACATTTGCAGAAGATTATAGAGAAAGCAAAGTTAGTTAGTTAAACTAAAATATGTAATCATTTATTTGTTTGTTATTTGTTTTGCTTAGTTTAAGGTCTACTGAAAGCCTTTAGGATACATTATGTTGTCTAAGAATTAATTTACCCTTTTCAAACAAAAATATATTGTATTTTTCTATATTTTTTACAATTTACTGTTGGCAAATGGTTTATACAGTAAAAGGTAAATGGTATAAATTATGAGCAGCATTTGACTATATTGCATACACATGTGCAAATATAATTCAGTGTTCCTTATCTCGTAGCAAGAGGGAAGATCTAAAAAAAGCTCTGGTTAGAAAAAAATACTGGCACTGATAAGCACAGGAGGCCTTCACCTGGAGCTACTATTGTTAGTTTTAGAGGTCATTAATCTTTCACTCTTGCTAATTTTAGACATGTCTCCAATGTCAATGTCGCAAATATCAGCATAACTCTCAGGCCTTTGAAGCTCCATCATTGTGCAACTCTACTAAAACGATTACAAAGTTCATGTTCCAGTTTATACAAACATATGTAAGTACTCTGTAAGTGAAGTCAGTTTTATTTGTGCAATATTTTTCATACACAGTGACAAATCAAGGTGCTTCATGTCAGCATAAAATCAAATTCAATAGTACAGATTCATATAAAAAAATAATGGCATGTCATGACATCATGCTGCAGGACTATGTCACTCTCTGCTGTTATACCTTCAAACTGGATAAAGAAAAACTCTCTGCAAGAAAACCGCTTAACAGGAAAAGAAAAGGAAAAACCTCAGATAGAGCAACAGAGGAGGAATCCCTCTTCCAGGATGAACTGATCAATGTATAAGTTGATTAATGAAAATCAAAGGAATAAATAAGCTGAAGCACACATATTTAATATGTAGCTTTTTAAGTTTTCTTTTTAAATGTGGAAACAATAGTGACAGCTCCCTCCACTAAAGACATCTTATTCTGAGTTTATACCAGATGACCTGAGGCAACATGGTGGACTATAGTCAGTGATCAGGTTTAAAATATACTGGAGAGCCAAACCATTAAGTGCTTTATGGACCAGTAGTAGAATTTTGTTAGTTCTCTGTCATACTGGGAGCCAAAGAAAAGATTTAAATAACTGGAGTAAGGTGTTTGTATTTGTATGTTTGTATAAAGAATCATTCTGAATCACTGAAATCATTGGTAGTCCAGCAAAAAACAGGGGGCTCTATTAGGACCCAGTAAATTCTTATTAGCTTCATGAAACTTGGACTTAAAATTGGAGTAAGGAAATTATACAACTGGACAACTAAACTACTAAAAGAAGGTTCACGGTTACAGTATGTTACAGGCAGAGCCAAAAAAAGCTCTGTCCTCTGGTCAGGTAAACTATTACAACTGAAAAGGACAGGAGGCCTTCACCTGCAGCTACTATTGTTAGTTTTAAAGGTCATTAATCCTTCACTGTTGCTAATTTTAGACATGTTTCTAATTTTACAAATATATGCATAACTCTCAGTTCATTGAAACTCCCTCGTTATGCAATGATAAGTTCGCAACACAAGGTTCATGTTCAGTTTATTTGATTTGTCAGGTTAGTGGGCTGGGAAATTACAGACAGTTGGGTCTTCTCTGGATCACAGGTCACATCTTGCAACATGAAGGCAAAGAACAAGAATCTAACTTTTCTTAAGTTTATTTTGGTACCACAAATACCCTTTTCTTTTATTTATTTAAAAGGTATATAGGTACTTTATTTACAGTTCTATTAACAGTTTTCACAAATCACAGTGATTATTGTGAGATTAGAATTGAGAGTTTAGGTAATTTTAATTACTAAAAACTAATAAAAACTAAAATCTCACTTCAGTAATGTCTTGGCAAATAGTTGTATTAAATTACAGATAAACAACATAAGGCTTACTAAGCCCACTAAAAATGTACAGTATATCACAAGATCAGATTAGAATAGAATATTTTGTAGTGGCTTTGTAAAAGACTTTAAAATGTTACCTTTCCTAATAATAGCAGATTTTCGAATGAATTGTGTATTGAGAATAAGGACAACAGTTAAGCATGTGTCTTAGTTAACAATGTTAGCTTCTATGGTTTTCTTAAGAAAATAATAAAATAACATATACTCAGTCATAATGGAACCACTTGTAAAAACAAAGACATGAATTAAAAAATAATTTATGAATCCACCCAGATGCTCTGCCATTGAATGAGTGGCTTAACTTTTCCTCTAAATAATAAACCGTTGACTAAACCCTATGAAGGTTAATGTTGCTTTTTGCAAATGAGATAACGCATATTTTTGGCTCCCTGTTTTTGAACTTTGCACAGAGACTTTACTTCCCCTTACATGTCTTTGAACCTGCATCGCCAGATGGGGTGAGGTTGGGAAGGGCTGGACATTTATGTCTGGTTCGTCCAGCCCACTTCACATAAGCATAAAAACAGCTGAGGTTTATTGGTAGTCACACTTCACTGACTCTGCACACACACAGGGTGGACACACTCAACATAAACCTAGAAACATACTCAGAGAAGCTCATTAAGTTAAACTTGTGAAGATGCCGTGTGTCATCTCTCATCTCGACCAGATGGTAAAGATGCCTTCTAACTACAGCTCCGTGCTTGATAAAATCCTCATGGTAAGATTTGCTTTTCTTTCTTAAGCTATGAAGAATTTGTAGAGGTTTATTTGATACTTTTAGCATTGCCATTAATGTGTGTTTTTATTCCATGTCACTGTTGCATGAATTAACACCAGCTTTTAAGACTTCTCCATGTTGTTTGAGAAAAATCTTTAGGAGCATCTCACCTGTGTGTGCTCAAATTCTTTCTGAATTTCCCTCTTGATTTTTACTGTGCCATCATAACATGGCTTACCAAAGTTTTGTTTAATGTAAAACCAAGAAAAAATTTTCCATGTGCAGCTCCTGACCTGTTACTCTCTCCTTTCACTGCAGGTAGAGCAGATCCTGTCAGAGTTCAGGCTGAACAAGGAAGAGCTAAAAGAAATCATGAATCGGATGCAGTGTGAGATGAACAGAGGACTGCGTTTAGAGACCCATGAGGAAGCCAGTGTCAAGATGCTTCCAACTTATGTCTGCTCTACCCCTGAGGGATCAGGTAAATAGATAATTCTTCTTTAAAATTATAAAAAGCACTTTTTATGTAAAGTCAGCTAACATTACTAAAGTGTGCTCTACTTCTTATCACTTGTGTAAAAGACCCAGCCTGTGCTCAGATGTGGTACAATATGTGTATTGCTCTTTGGTGACAGAGGTGGGTGACTTCCTGGCACTGGATCTGGGTGGCACTAACTTCCGTGTGATGCTGGTGAAAGTGGGAGAAAATGAGGAGTGCACCTGGAAGGTAGAGACGAAGAACCAGATGTACTCGATTCCTGAAGATGCCATGACAGGGACTGCTGAAATGGTTAGCAACTATTCATAGCAATTATTTTCCATTCTGAATAAGTGTAGAAGCCCTCTAATATACCTCCGTTGTGGCTGTTTAAAACTATGTGCGAATGCAAAAACATTTTTAAGTGCCTGGTCTTCTGTAAACACTGGTGTAATATTGACTTTATCACAATGAAATTAGCACACACTATTGTGAAGTTTTCCCCACTTAAAAGCCCCTCATTCTCTCTGCAGCTATTTGACTACATAGCTGAGTGTATGTCAGACTTCTTGGACAAACATCACATCAAGCACAGGAAGCTTCCTCTGGGTTTTACATTCTCCTTTCCTGTACGGCACGAGGACCTTGACAAGGTAAGCTGTGACTGTATGCTGCACATTGGATATACTACTTTTATACATTAGCAAAATGGATAATAACCACGACATGTTCACTGATGCAAAGTATTCTATTTTGTTTGTTTACCATATTTATGAATTTTTATATGTATTTAAGTGTCAACATTTGAGGTTTGTCTTTTTCTTTTCCATAGGGAATCCTAATTAACTGGACCAAAGGCTTTAAGGCTTCTGGGGCAGAAGGGAACAATGTCGTGGGTTTACTCAGAGATGCCATCAAGAGACGAGGGGTGAGTTTGGTTTTATTACAATGCATGATGTATGATAATAAAATCCGAAAGACAGATATAAATGTGTATGTGCAGATGACTGTAACTGCAGTGTAATGTTCTCGTTCAGGACATTGAGATGGATGTGGTTGCCATGGTGAATGACACAGTAGCCACCATGATTTCCTGCTATTACGAAGATCGCAGCTGTGAAGTTGGAATGATTGTTGGTAAGACGCTGTGTACACTCACATCAACGTTTGCACTAATGAGATTCACACTTACTCTTACACGCATACGCACACAGACTCATCTCATCGCTGCAATTCTAAGGTCTTTTTTTTTTTTTCTCCAGGTACAGGTTGTAACGCATGTTACATGGAGGAGATGAGGACTGTAGAGCTGGTGGAGGGGGAGGAGGGCCGGATGTGTGTGAACACAGAGTGGGGGGCATTCGGCGACAACGGAGAGCTGGAGGACTTTAGACTGGAGTATGACAGAGTGGTGGATGAGTCCTCAATTAACCCCGGCCACCAGCTGTGAGTCTAAGTTCTCACTTATTTGACCAGACTCAAACTTTCTCTATTGTATGCACATGCACTCAAGCTTAGAGTAATATGTAGTTAAAGGTTGTGGGAGATTTGCTTTGTTATTTACCACATTTTCACTCTTCACTTTGTGTTTTTCTGAATTAATCATCCCTCTGTGGTAATCTTCCCCCGATTCTCACCTGAGGTCTTCATGTAGTTGATAAGCTACCAACTGTTTTTTTCTTGAGGATGTTTGTAAATGACCAGACCCCTCATACGTCAGTGGGTAGTCAGTGAGTGGGCTTGTCAGACTAATGATCCCTCTCCTTTGCTTGCCACGGTGTCTGCTGGCCTAATGACTGTTTGCACTGCCAGCCCTTTCACATAGACAACTGCTGAACCCAGCCTCTTTCAGTCTTTCTAGTAATGATGTTGCTATCCTCATCTGCTCTCCCAGCCTATGTAGAGAAAGAAACTTGTTTGCTCATGTGTTTTATGACGCACATATCCTCCTTACACATCCTTCCATATAAACAAGTGTTCTTGACTTCATTTTTTCCATCCTTCATATCAATATTTCCCTCTTTTTAAAATACCATGTCTTTTTTTTTGTTCTTCTGTAGATATGAGAAGCTGATCAGTGGGAAGTACATGGGTGAGCTGGTCAGGCTTGTTCTGGTGAAGTTGGTGAATGAGGACCTGCTGTTTAATGGTGAGGCCTCAGAGCAGCTGAAGACACGTGGCAGCTTTGAGACACGTTACGTCTCACAGGTAGAGAGGTGAGCATCCATAACTCCTAACCTGACTACTGTATGCTTTTCAAATAAATATTGTCTATCACACAAAAGGATACCACATTATTATAAATGTAGATAACTGCTGTGTTTCCGTGTGTTTCCGATGAAAGGAGAACAACAATAATAATGTGAAGCCAGCTGTGGTTAGAATATGCTGATGACATTGAATTTTGTAACAGTGTGGTTGGGGACTATGTGGAAGTTGTTTTCTGCTGTGGTATTTATATGAGCTTGAGTTAATATTTTTATGCTGAGTGTAAAATAAAATAGAAAAGTGTGGCATTTCTATAATAGAAGTTAATATATGATGGAATATAATTTTAATTAAAGTTTTCACATCTGCAGGCTGCTTCTTCTTTTAATTTAGCCTTTTCCTATTTTTCAGTGACACTGGGGACAGAAAACAAATCTACAATATCCTGTTCTCCCTGGGTGTTCTGCCTTCAGAGCTGGACTGTGACATTGTGCGCCTGGTCTGTGAGACTGTTTCAACCCGCTCTGCTCACATGTGTGGTGCAGGACTTGCTGGCGTCATAAACCTAATGAGGGAGCGACGCAACCAGGAAGTCTTGAAGATCACAGTTGGAGTTGATGGATCTGTCTACAAACTGCATCCATAGTGAGTAATAATCTAACATTGGATTATCCTAGTATTTTGAGACGCTAAGCAACAGCAAAGACAAAATACAAGCCAAATCAAAACAGACACAGTGTTCATGTGATTTAGACCAGAAACCCACACTAATACACAACACTGGCCAAATAAAGGCAGCATGGATTCACAAAGAGCAATTGCAGTAGCTAACAAGCAACAACAGTTATTAGTTATATAATAAAGAGAATATGAGAAGTCCAGTACTTCCACTTTTTTTTTTTTTTGCTCTGGCTATACCCTTGTTTCCTCCATGTAAACATGCTTAGGTATACCCTTTCAAAAAAAAAGTATATTCATGTTTACTATTAGTATACTTCTGTTAAACTATAAATGAGCAAGTATACTTTCAATATACTTTTATGTACTTATCAGAGGTAAACTAAAAAGTGTTCCAATTTATTCTATTTTAAGAAGTATTAAAATAGTACACTAGCAAGAAGCAGAAGTATACTTATTATACTTGAAGTATACTTGAATCATACTTAAGTATACTTAATAATGTAAACTTTAGGTAAACTACTTTTACTACTTTAAGTATATTACTGTTTGCTTGCTTCTTAAAACATGAACTGTAGTAAAGAAAACTGTTGTTTTTCTATCTCAGTTTCCGGGAAAGGTTCCACAAAATGGTCAGGGACCTCACGCCTCACTGCCAGATCACCTTTATCCAGTCGGAGGAGGGGAGCGGTCGTGGAGCAGCTCTTATCTCAGCTGTGGCCTGCAAGATGGCGGCATGCATGCTGACACAGTAAAGGGAGCTGTGCACAGAGCTGGCTCCCTGCTGGACAGTGGTGAAACCTTCCTGAAATCTGATTGGAGAACACTAATGACATGTCATCCACAGACATGTAGGTTCTGGTGGCTGTGTGTCAGTTAGCTGGATGCTCACTGCTGGAAAGTGTACAGACAAGAAAACAGCAAACAGTTTCTATAATAGACTGTATGTGGTGTTATCTTCAATGTTTCTGAACTTTCAAAATAGTTTTACTGTTGCACATATAACATTAAGTGGCACGAAAGGTCATTGATGATGGTGTAGTATAAAAACTGGGCAAACAGGTTGAAGAATTCCCTTTTTATAAAAGCTGCTGTAAACTATGAATACATTAAATATATAGTTTTGCTGTGTAGTAGTTCCACTGTGTATATTTAAATTGTATATTAACATTTGTAAGTGTTTGCCAGTAGATTGTTGTTTTTCATTTGTACATGGTTAAATATGCTTTTGATGTAAGCTTTTGATGATGCTTGATTGTAAATATAAATGCTTAATAAAATTACAGAACTTTAAATACTTTTGCAAGTTTTTACTTTTTTGCCAGATTTGCCAAACTTTGCAAATCTGTAAACACTTTAGGAAGTTGTGATTTATTGCTTCTTGTGTTAAAATATGTGAGATGTCATAAAATAAACATCATTAAAAACACATGAAAACATTACCAATGACTTCCAAGAAATGTAATACTGTTCCCCATCAGCGTGAAACTACTTGTGAAATTGTTGAATCTTCTTTCAAAATGTATTATGCTAAATGCCTTATTTACTTATGATAACACAAAATTGATCCACAACATTGTATCAGGTATATCTTCATGTGTTCACACAAATAAAAACAAATATATATTCATACTGAGGATTATTACATTAAGTTTAGTTTATCACTTTTCTGTGAATGATTTTACAAAACACATTCATTAATCACAAACCACAAATGCATTGTGCTGGAATTACTGCTTATAACCAGAAGCTTTGACCTCTAAAGTGTAACTTTATTTATTGGAAACTCTGTCAAACGTCAGAGGTCGCTTTTTCTTGTCTCCCCTCTCCCCCTCTGCTGTTCATATCTCTATTTTCCAGCCCAGAGGAATCCTGACTGCTTCACCTCTTATCAGGTACCTTCAGCGGCACACTTAAAGCAGCAATGGCCATGTAAGGGACTGTGCTGCCCACCACAGGCTATTATAGGAGAGTAGACGATAAGATGGGTCATACATAAAACCCACCCCAGCATCACACCTCGGCTGGGACTGCGCATACGATCCTTCAGACATGGTAAGTCAGTCACTATTGTCATCTTTGTGTGCTGCAAATAGTCATGATTTTCTTTTTGCTATTATGAAAGTGTAATTAGTTTGTGTTCATGTTCTCAGGCAAGTAAGAAAGCCTCCAACAAGCGACAAAGGGGAGGACAGAAGTCTTGCTCCAATGTCTTCTCCATGTTTGAGCAGTCCCAGATACAGGAGTTCAAGGAGGTACAGTCATTACTGAATCTTGTCCTGCTTTCACAAAACTCCCTTTAAAACTCTTCTTAGAGGATGTTTGAGTGATTTTGAATTCATGAAAGGAAAAAAGTTATTAACTTTAGTTAATCTCTATCAGAATAATTGCAGTGGCCTCATAAATCAGCCCAGCTGATTTTAAGTATAAGAAATATTTTCTTTCATTTTAAAAGTAGTAGATAACTAATAGTTTAAAATTTCATCTGGAGCACTAAGTAACAGCCGGATTACTGTAAAGCATGTTAACATACTCCACTTTCAATATTCATTTTCATTGTAATCAAACTAACTTTATAATATACATAATTCATTTGTGAAAAATTGTACCTGTGATTTATCCCATAGGCTTTTGGCTGCATTGATCAAGACAGAGATGGTGTTATCAAAAAACAAGACTTGAAGGAGACCTATGCACAGCTGGGTAATTCTTTTATTTTAACAAAAAAAACTTACCCTAAAATAAGAAAATGTACGCTCGATTAATGTGACATGTTCCATTTGTCATATTTGGTGAAACTTAATTCTGCGTGTCCATACCAGGGAAACTTAATGTGAAAGATGAGGAACTGGATGAGATGTTGAATGAAGGGAAGGGTCCCATCAACTTCACTGTCTTCCTGACTCTTTTTGGGGAGAAGCTAAATGGTGAGAACTTTTCACAGGTATTCAAACTAATCTTTTTAATGGTAAAACTCTCAACTGAGGCTGGAAAATAGTTTGTTTTCCTTAAGGTACTGATCCTGAAGACACCATACTTGCTGCTTTCAAACTATTTGACCCCAATGGGACAGGCTTTGTTAATAAGGATGAGTAAGATCATTTCATTTATTGACTTTTATGTTATTCATATTTTCCATATTTGATGTAACATTGCAGTGTCTTATTAATGCTGCTTTTCATTGTTTTGTCTTATTAATCCAGATTTAAACGATTATTGATGAACCAGGCTGATAAATTCACAGCAGAGGAGGTTTGTGTTGTCTGTTTTTACAGTGATGGATTCTCAAACTATTCCTTACCATAATCATTTTCACCAGATCCATTGTCTTTCGTAAACCTTTAGGTGGATCAAGCCTTTGCTCTGGCTCCTATTGACCCAACTGGCAACATTGACTACAAGTCGCTCTGCTATATCATCACACATGGAGATGAGAAGGAAGAATCCTAACAAATCATGTTATACATACAGTCAGGCCTTACATGTCATCTAAACATGCAGATGACTGTTTGACCATTCAAAACATATTGATGAAATAATGTTAAAAAAAGTGATTCATTCAATATCACATGTTCAGCAGTGATAAATATTGGATTTGTTGGTAATAAAAAAAGGCTCATTTGTTTGTTTGCTGTTGATACATTTCAATAAATTGTTGGTCTGAGTCTGAGTTTGTTTATTTTAACACAGCACTGGAATAAAGCTCAAAACTCATTATAATTGTTGTGATCCAAGCAGAACAATCTGAACATATCATGACGACACTGAAGAATTACAGGACTTAATGTGTTTTATTTTAACTTAGAAATATTATAGCAGTATTCTGAGACAGTTGTGAAAACTACAGGCACACCCTCTCAGGACATAGTGGATGAGCTACTGTACTCTACTTTTTATTCTTAGTTGGTAAAAGGTTTAATTACACATTTTCCCACAACCTGCTTGTGAAGACCACAGTAAAGTAAAGTAAAGTAAAGTAAAGAAGATGTCGTGGATCAATCACGTTAACAGAGGCCTCACTAGCTCTGCCATTCTTTTGGTACACTGTTGCCATGGATACAACAACAAACACCTCCATAAACTCCAGAGCCACAATTTTCTGCTGCGCACAGCAAACAGCCACTCAACAACAGGAGGACAAGGTGTGTGTGAAATGCTGCAAGGCGAGCTTCTCTTTCAGCACATTAGCAACAACGGAAATGCATCCAAATGACTGAGTTAAATTTTGATTTCTGACATCTGTAGTCCTACTGGCAAAGATGTCCACTGCATCTGGAGATGCAGACAGGGTGGCTGTAGGAGTACGTACAAGCACATGGACAACACACGGACTTAGGAGGGATCCAAAACCTCCCAGCAGGATCCCTGACTCATATCTGGAACGGTAGGTGGACTCCCACATGTGTTGTGTTTGCTACTAAAATAATGCATGTTAATGTCATCCTGAGGACACAATTAAACAACAACAACAAATAAGTGATGACAACCAACCTGACCAAGCTAAATTTAAAATAACAGGCCAGAAGAAACATAGCAGCGTGGGCTGTTCTAGAAACCACTGGGTTCATGGAGCTAAAAACACAGAAGACTTGATGCTTTGACTTTTATTGCTAAGTGATAAAAGCATCTTATTTTAAACACTGCCTGACTGAATCAACAGCAAACCTGTTTGTCATCTGAACAGCACAGAACATAAGGTGCTAATATGGCTCATAAATATTTCACACTCGGATTTGTTTCACCTGAACTGGTCACTACAAGTGGCAGGAGGACACATTTTTAAAAAAGCACTGCCATTACAGTACTGTTAATAAATTAGACTCAGTTGAGTTTTATGGCAATTGTATGTGCAATTATATTCATTGTTGATTTTTTGCAGATATCAGAAAATCATAATGAAAAAGAAAAACAAAACAGACTTGTTGCAGGTAAGCACTTTAACCATGTAGAGACTTAAAGTATTGGTTAGATACTTAAAAGCTTAAAAGCTATCATACACAATGTGGCACTATATGTGAGCTTTCTGTTACACAGGGGAAACAAGACGACACAGATCCAAGAAGTGATGAGAATGATGGTGAGGACACTTACAGTTTGATACTAAAGAAATATCAGGAGTGTGTAAATATTCCAGTGAGTGAACCTGAACTTAATTATTTCATTTGTTTAAAGGGACCAAAGAGGCAAACACAGAGAAAAAAGAAAGCAGAGAGGATCAAGCTTCAGGGAAAACATCCAGTGAAGAGAGATCAAAAAAGTCTCGGCTGTGTGTTATTCTCTAAGACCGTCACATCACGTGGACATTTAATGAACCGTCTTTCACACACAATGTTGTCATGTATTATTTAGGTGCCAAACTATTTTGTCCCTTGTGTCCTTTACCTTTGCACTACTATGAGAACATCAAGGGTTATCTAAAACATTGTGTCTATCAGTGTTAAATTTAAAGTGGAAACATATTGTCATCATTTAATTGAAAACTATGTTATATACACATGTATCTGTACTGCAAGATCTAAATATATAAAGCCAGTATTTAAATGTTTAAACCATAATTACCTCAGTGTGTAACTGATATACAGTATATGCTAAATAAGGTATTAATAATGTTATAAAACATATAGACAACAAAACCTCAAAGTTCATTTTGCTGTTACATAATAACACTGTACGTATTCAATTTGTAAACTAAAGTTTATTAAAAAAAACAAAACAATGAACGAATCAGCTGACTGAAAGTAGATACATTCATTAATCCAGTTTATCTAACCAGTTCCTTCAATCACACATTTCATTCAGAACATTTCCTCAGCATTTACATTCCATCATTGTTATCATAAGTGGTAATAAAAACAGTTTTCCCTTGTTCACACTCTGTTAGCTGTATAGCTCGATATTGCACCTGTAATTTCTGTTTATCACTGAGACGCTCCTCCTTTTTTCAGTGTTTGTTTAAGTCCACTGTACAGTGCTAAACTGTGCAGTATTGTTATCCACCCTGATTCCAGCTAATGACAACATAGAAGAAAGAGGCCTGTTTCCAGTGTATGCTACGGTCTCCCAGAACAGGGCAAGGGGCTGTCCATTGTACTGGTTGTGTGCCTCAGTCACTGTTACTGCTGCTGTCGTCTCCCACCACCATGTTGCTGTACTTCTTCTGCTCCCACTGTTTTAATGTATCCTTTACTGCTGCTCTCTTTAGGCCTCCATCCCTGTAAAGGCAACCAGGCAGACGCATGACAAAAGTGGCGCTGATCACTCTTAATCACATGCACTGGACTGTACAATCAATGCACAAACGATGCCAATTTTTTGCATGATAAAAAGCAACAATGAAGTAATGATTGTCATATCTGACATGCAGAAATAACAGTACAGTAAGTCTGTAGTGACCGTTTTTCGGTCACAGAATTAGCCTTGACCTGGACCAAACTGACTAAAATAATGTTTGAAAATTAAAAAGTGAAGATGTTGTATCTTACCACTGTAGATCTACCAGTCCTCCCTGGTGAGCGATGGCAGATTTCACTCTGTTGGCAAACTGCACAGCATCTTCTCCTTCCTAACAGTTTTGAATAAACAAAAGCATCAGTCTACTGTGATGCATGCTTCTATGTGTGTTTACATATGTGGAGGAGTGGGGTTGGTACCCGTGGACTGTACAAATGTCTTTATGTCTGGCGTATGCACATGTTGTACGCACCTGCTGGTGCATGGCTGGCAGGTACCAGACATTACAGACGAGGGCCCAGCTGGTCATCATCCTCAGCAGGTAGCTGACCATGCTATACTTAGAACTGTTCCAGAAAGCATCTCCAAACTTCGGATCATACTAAGAAAAGTTTTTTCAAAAAAGTAATGAATAACTGTAATTTAGAAGTGTAAGTTTGAAGGCCAGAAAAATGAAGTACCTTAATAGCTACTGGATATATTGTTCCACCTATTTCAAAGCTTCCTTTTTTAAACATCATAACAGATGTGTTGTTGATGCATGTTCCTGTAGAAAGCAGACATTAGAAGATTAAAGGAGACAAGTGTGTGTGTGTTCTGTCCAAATCCACATGAAACTGCTGCTCATGCTGCAGTGGCCAGAGTGCTACCAGGCACTGAGAAAAAATACTACCACTCACTGGGCTGTATCTTTGATAATACAAAAACAAACATAAAACTGATTTAGATAAAGTAACTCTTTGTACATGGTCACACTTACCCTCAGGAAATATAAGTATAGGAAGCTTTGTCTTGTCATTCACATGATCCTTCAGCCTGGACGCAACACAAAGAGGTAATGGAGACATTTCCTCAGTGTATGAATATCTACATTTTGCACCTTTCAAGATGTCCAAATTCGGGACAATGCATCAAACATTTGGAACAAGTCATATTATGAGACACTGGAATAAAAACTGTATGAGTCACTGTTCAGTAGCAAGCTTCCAAAACATATCTGTTCTTGTTTAGATAATAAGACCTACAGAAACTCTAGAGGATTATACTGCCAGGAAAATGCCAACCCCTCTTAATACCAGAACAGCCACACAGAGAAAATACAGGCAGGCAAGGCATGCAATTACAAGCCTAAAAAGATCTTCTGAAAAGTCTGTGGAAAACTGACCTTTTAGTCACTAGGTGGCGATCTTTAATCTCTGCTCTCTCAAACCAGACATGAGGACAGGACCTGACCATGGCTCTCTGAACAACTCCCATCAAGCCTCCATGAACTTGACCCACCTGCAAAACACATTTACAATGTGTAAATGGAAATTATAGAAGTATAGAAATGTTAATAATAAAAGGAACTGCCACATACCATAGCATAACACCCATCGTTGCAGAGAATCACAATATCAATAGGAGAAGTGTGATTGGCGACACAGATCCCGCCTTTTCTGGGTTTATTTTCCCTGCGATTGTGAGGTGAAGGCATAAAGTCAGACTGAGACACTTAAGCTATTTCTGATTTTAATTATAAAGTTACTAAATGCGAAGGCCTGGGTACCGATTGTGATAGCGAATAGTGGCAGAGAGTCCTCGAGCACAGATTCTGTAGCACATGACATGGACCCACTCACTGAGCCAGGACTTAATCCTAAAAAAGACATTTACACACATAGTTAAGAAGCACAATGCAGGAGGGAGCTTTTTCCAAGAAAATAAAACTGGCTTGTAAAAGGTTCACAAAATGATTCTGTATGTTTTGTGGTCACCTCCAATTTGGCAGAAACCCAACAGCAGACGTTCCTATCACCAGCCAGGTCAAGCCAATGCCGGCCAGAGTTATCCTGGAAATACAGTCACACATTCAGTCTTTTTCATGCAGAAAAATCATAAACTAATAAGCATTAATAACACTAAATAATCAAAGGTGTCCTTTTACATTTTTAAATGAAACACAACTGAGAAATCTACCTAAATGCATAAAATAAAGTATTAGAAGCGTCTGATGGCAAATTGTTGGAGTCATGCTTCAAGCATATCAGTGTTATTAACTTGAAAAACTTTAAATAGATAAAAGCTAAAATCTATCTGCCAGTTCAATTAAACCTAAATAGTTATAGCAAAATTTACATAATTGTAAATATAACATAAACAACATAAAATAACTTTGCAGTCAATGACTACCTGAAGTCTGAGCTCAAGAAGTTTCATACAAAGACATGCTTTGCCAGGCCTTCACTGTAGCTGCTTTCAGCTGGTGTTTATATGTGAGCATCTAAGCTGGCTTTCCTGTTCCTGAATGTTACCAGTGGTCTGCACCTTGTTAGAAACTCTTTGTATTTACATTCATGAAGATGTCTTTTGATTCTGTTGATGTTGTGAAGGGGTGTTTCTTCACCAAGGAATTTATTCTGCAATCATCAACTTTAAATGCCCTCTGTAGTCATCCAGGCTCAACATTATTGAGCTGACCAGTGCTTTCTTTTTAAGAATGTACCAAACTTTTAATTTAGCTGAGGCTTTAGCTGTCTCTCCTTGTTGCATTGAGATCTCCTTGGGTTTATATTGGTGGCTTCAGTTGAACAGCTGCCAAATGTTAACTTAATACCTGAAATTAAACTCCAGACCTTTAACCTACTCAATTTGTCTTGAATAATGAAATAATGAAGGAATGGACCACACCTGGTCTACTGTCAGTCAATTACCCAAATACTATTGAGCCCCTGAAAATGGAGGTACTCTGTTTAAAGTTGTTAATTTTTGTGAAACCTCTTAAAAAAACCTAATAGTCTACTTCCAGACCTGACTGTATTTATGTCAATAGTCCCAATAAACAATTTAAATTAACCTGTGTTTATAAACTGAGGTTGATGCCTGCGACACACTCGGAAAAAGTTGGAATAGAGTCAAAGTAAGACTGACACGTTTAAAGAATAACTGAATGATTCCAAAATTAGAAGGTTAAGTGGTAACGGGTGAGGGTATCACCATTAGGTATAAAAGGTGCATCCAACAAAGCTTCAACCCAACCTTTTAAAACTGTGTTGCAGGGTTCAAACTGTACATTTGTTTATATTTACAAATATAATCAAAGTGGTCAGTGAAAATACTTCTGAAATATTTTCCTTGTATGTCTTAGAAATTATCTAAATTAATTATCTTAGAGTTTAGTTTTTTACTGAACTTTAAAAGAACTTTTAGCTTCACTGGATATGAAGTTAAACATCCATGATTTTTGGTGCACCAGTTACTAAGGTAAGTGTGGCAGAGTCAGACATTTTGGATTTTGTCAGTATTTGTGTACCTGAGCGGGGCAAGAATGCAGTATCTCACAAAGATGCCAAGCCCGTAAACAAGCGTCAGCCTTAGACTGATGTACTGGAAATCATTGTTGGTGCGGGTCAGTAGGTTCCAGGACACCAGCTCCTCTGAAGTGAACCGCTGGGTCACCTAAATTTAAAATGAAATCAAGGTGAGATAACAGATTAGACTAACCAAAACCAAAACAGTCTGAAAAGCTAAACCAAGCATTACAAAACAATTATTACTATTCACATAACAAATTATGTTCTTGTTAATAAAGTAAGCAGGTACCTCATCTTCTACAATGCTCTCAATTCCTTTTCTGGTGAAATAGAAACAGTCACTAAGAGTAAAATCACCACCCACTGGTGGTTTGGGGCGACTGCGTCTAAGTTCCCCCAATTCTTTCTCCATTGAGCCATCTTCTCTCTGGATAAG